>CM068285.1:8754945-8982445 GCA_034703905.1 Chenopodium berlandieri
CAGCCTCGCTGGCGCCTAGCGCCATGGCTGGGCCTGCCAGCCAGCCCGCATAGTCCCACGCACAGCCATGTGGGCTGCTGCTGCTACTGTTGCGTTGCTTATGCTAGTGCTAGGCGCAGCCCAACACGCTAGCACGCACAACCTCAACACACGCACGCATAGCGTGCTGCTGCTGCTGGTGCGATGCTCGTGCTAGGCCCAGCCCAGCATGCTACTACCTCACGCGCAATGCTCAACTAGCATGTGCTGCTGGCCTTGCTTGCGATGGTGCGGGCTGGCTGCCACCATGCCTAGCATGTGCGGCTGGCCCTGGCAGTCCTTGCCTTGTACGCATGGCTGGCTCGACCACCATGCTCGGCTATGCTAGGCATGCTGAGCTTGCGGTCGAGCCTTGCCTTGCAGCAATCGCTCTGGCTAGTCATGCTACCCATCCTAGCCCTCGATTGGCTAGTCTACTTCGAGGCTAGGATTTTCTCGTGCGATGAATTGTTGTTTGCTTGATTTCTCGTCTCGTCAGTTCCTAAATTTGACTCGACTTATGACGCTTGGTTTCTGACGCTCTAAGCTCGGAATCCAACGTCTATGTTTGTAATACTCTAATGACTCATTTAATTCTTCGGATTAATTCGTCATTTCGGTTCGGTTACTCGATTGGGTGTGACCCGAAGGGTTAAATCAAGATTAAGCTGTAATATTAATTATGCATTAATATTATTGAATAGAAGCGTCCTCTAGCTAGGCATTCCGATCACTTGACCTCACTGAATAATTAGCTTTTTAATAATTTTGAACCCTTTATCCAAATAATACACTTGTTCGAAGGACACCATTCCATTCAATGGTTAGGTTGCAAACTCATTGCATCATGTTGTGACTACTTGTGCATATCTTACTTGTGCATACCTTGTTTGTGATTAAACTAACCCTTTGCTTGTAAATGAACCAACCCTTTGTTTTGACTTGATGTCTTGACTTGTTTCTTATGACTTCTATATACTAATCCAAAGGACTTTGCTCAATTCATTTGGCTAATTAAAATCAACTCACAACAAATGAATATGCTTGACCTAGAGGACTATAGGTTTAAACCTTCGAAAGAATCACTGAAAACAGGTTGTAGTGGCGATCCAATTATTGGCGTGTCATTTTGGTCTGTGACGCATGACGTTGGTGTTCAGCGCGCCGCGATAGCCTTGTCGCGCCACGTTGACGCCAATGCCCCGTGATGGTCCAGCTGCTTCTTTCCTAGTCTTCATGTGGAGTCTCACTGTTACGATTAACCACTTTAACGTCAGTATATGGTCTTTCCCTGGTCTTGTATGAGTCTAACCATATGTCTGGTCACATGGTCATGGCACGAGTCTTGTAGATATCACTTACACTCACGATGTCTTCACACACTTTTTATATACTTTTTTCACACCATGAACATGTCTTAGGTCCATGCACGAGTCATCTTTTCCGTCATTCGAGTTGAGGGTCCATCCCATTTTCGGAAATTTTCATGTCTTTCCACAAATACATAATTTCCCTTTACATAACTTTTCATACATCACATACCTTAACATGAATACACCTTCCTTCTTAAACACTTTCCACATTCACATACTTTCCTCTTTCATACATATTATTCCCCTCATACACTATGATCTTTCCCCATCTATGCATGTTGAATCGAGTTCGAGTCAAGTGATTGACCAGAACTGTCCATGGTTTCCTTTTCTACCTTTGGTCAAGGAAAACACAAAGCACGAGGCAGGTTCCAATGAAAAAGATTTCATGATTCTTTTCTTATTTTTGTTTTCTATTTCCCTCAATGAGTCTAGCATAGGCGCCCCTCCATCG
This sequence comes from Chenopodium berlandieri, assembly GCA_034703905.1. Classification (NCBI taxonomy): domain Eukaryota; kingdom Viridiplantae; phylum Streptophyta; class Magnoliopsida; order Caryophyllales; family Amaranthaceae; genus Chenopodium; species Chenopodium berlandieri. The sequence continues at coordinate 8,756,791 of CM068285.1, forward strand.
TTTCTTAGATTTACTTCATGAGTTTATTTTTTACCCTTTCCATTTTCAATAAAATGAGCATTTATTTCCTAGCATAAGATCATTGCATTACATTAAAAAAAAAAAAAAAAAAACAAATCTACGCTGAGCTAAACACAAGGTATACCAATGATTTAAGGCACCCCTTGTAGCCACATTATATCACCTTCACCCTTTCGAATATACAATCCTTTCTTGATAAACCACTTTGAGCCTCGTCTAACGATTGGCCTTTCTTTATTCAACCCACATCTACCTAACCTTGGGATGGAATGGTGTGCAACTTATGCAATTTTCAAAGCTAAATACAAAGCTTGAGTGATTTTTACCAAAGTCTCAAAATTCCAAAAAACAAATAGCAATAAAAGTGTGTAAAAGGGCAAGTGTTCCAATGTCTTTGATATGAACACGTCTGAAATTGCGTCTCTTATCGAGTGCTCGGCACCGTGCTTGAGAAACATGAATGCCAAGTGAGTGATAGACCGCATGATCCGGATTGCCCACACTTATCTAAAGAAGTTTCAAAAACAAATCTCAAATGCAAAGAACAAAAAGAAAATAAGTTCAAAAGTGAGAAACCTCAAACATACAAATACCAAGATTCAAATGCAAGGTTGCACACCTTGGGGGCTTATTTTGGGTCTTGAGCCTACACCTTTCTTCTTCAACCTTTAGCTTAACCTCGTTACAACCCTTGAAAGACCTCTTTGAGGTTTACACACACTTGTGCGAGGTTCGGCTAGAGCTACATTCGGTCTGATTCCTAACGGATACGTAGGCAACCTCACATTGAGGTGCGGCCGTGATAAAAGTGTATTCACACATTCATGCATGATCATATCAAGGGATCTCCAATGCTCATCCCTATCCATTTAGAGCTAGACTTGGGGGCTTCATCCCTACATCATTAGCCTACCAAGTCTAACACTTTGTTTAGATTGAAGGAAATGGAGAGAAAAAAAGGGAAAGGAAATGGAGAGATGGATTATATTTCATTTGGATAACAAATAAGGAAGAAGGGAATTGGAGGGGAGAGAAATGGAAGGATTAAATTGTAGAAATTAATCTCTCCAACAATGGAGAGATTTGGAAAGCTTTCTTCCCTCCCCTTCCTTTCTCTTCCCTCCCCCTCACCTCCCTTGTCTTCTTTTCTTTCCCATTTCTTTATTCAAACATACCGTAAGAGTCACCATTATTTGGCTCTTCTCAAAGTATTTTTCCATACCCTTAGCCTTTGCAGCTTAATTTTAGTGTCACATACATAACTGAGTTTATGTAACACATTTTGGTAACACTTTTTGAAATGCAAAATTAATAGATTATTAAGTAACACTTTGGAAACATTTTGTTAGATTGTAACACTCAAGGTAGCACTTTTAAGATAAGTAACATCACAAAGTAACACTTTTAAAATAGGTAACATTTTGTGGTAACACTAACAGTGTATTCGGTTATAGAAAGGGGAAGGAATAGAAGGGGAGGGAGGAGAAGAGGAGGGGAGGGAGGAGAAGGGACGATGGTGAGTTTTCCTTCCAAATCTCTCCATTGTTGGAGAGATCAATATCCTACAATTTTAATCTCTCCATTTCTCTCCCCTCCAACTCCCTTCCTTCCTCATTTGTTATCCAAATGAAGGAAACCCAATCTCTCCATTTCCCTTCCCTTTCTTTCCCTCCATTTCCTTCAATCCAAACACACATAAGATAAATTTGACATTTAATTTTTTTTTGGTGATTTTTTTATTTTTTATTTTTATTAAACAAAGGAGGGATATAAGGAGTATAATTTACCCTCAAAATAATCTAAGACTAAAAGTTAATGTCAGATGCTCAATATCTCACGCTACTACATCGCCACACCCACCAATCCAACACCGCACCCACCGATCCACCACTCCGATGCATCATCAATCACTCTACTGTACATGTAGGCTTTTGAAATTTTCTTCTCATGCAATGGTTTGATTTGCCTATGTTATTGCAATTTTATTTATTAGAATTATTTGATTAAACCGTAGTAATAATTCAATCATAGAATTCATCAATTACAATAATTTGATTTGAGTTTTAGGTTGATTAAAAAAAAACTGCAAAATTCTAGTTTTTAGGGAAAAATTCAATCAATTTTTTACTTAAATTGTTCAATCAAATTGCAGTAATTTCAATCAAATTACACTTAATTTATCTGAATAACATTTATTTCAATATTAATCAAAATAATTGTAGCCGATTTAATCTTACCTTGGTCAAATTTAGAACCCTAATTAGATAAAGAAAGAGGGGTTGGGAAAATTGATTCCATTGGATTATTGGCTTGACTATTGTGCATGTATATGTTCAGTTAATTTCAAATACTCTACAATCTATTTATTTACTTCGTATTCCTTAAGAGAGTTGGTGCTTTTAGAAAAAAATAAACTTATAACTCGAGCAAAAGGTCTGGTCAAAATGGATTTGGGAAGAAAATGTACATTGCTTTTTATAAGCTATGAAGGGAATAGTTGTATATATGATAAATGGAATGTGGTTTTCACTAAGAGCTGATGTCGAGGTTGCTACTGCTGATTTTGTAAGTGTTACAATTCAAGCTTTTGAATATTTAATAGTTGTCTATAACGAAAATGTTAGTGTGATTATCTACGGAGACTGGATGTGGCAAGACCACTCAAGCTCCTCAGGTGAGATCGGAAAAATTTGATCCCATGAATTTGTAGCACAATCTCTCTGTGTAACTTATGTCCCCTCCTGACGTAGGGAAAACTAGGTCGTTGAATAATCCTCCCTAGAGCCAAACAAAATTTATAATCACTTAACAAACCTATATACAAGTATAGAAGTAAGTCAAAGGTCGAACCACTAGGAACGGTTATGCTTAAGTGTTTCCAATGTGTGCCTAAGCTAGATCGAAGTCAAGGGTGAAGAATAGAGTAACCAATACTAATCATCTACCAAATAAAAGAAGCAAACAAATGAAACACTAGGGAATGGGGTTTAACAAGTAATCATGACAGTTGCAACAACTTGGGAAGGTTAAGCTAATCAATGGTTGTGAAAACTAATGATAAGAGCTATCAAGTGGAATCAAAGAGCTATCTCCTAATTGTTAAGCAAGGTTTCCTCTATGAATAACAAACTAGGAGAATCACAATCTAAACCAATCAACAATTGCAAATCCTAAAGCAAGTGGTCATGTTATTAGGAATCACAATGCAATCTAGCATAGTTCTCAAGGCCTAATCAAACTACACACATGCAAACTTACATTAATCACTTCAATCTCAACAATCAATCAACATAATTCCCAAATCCATCACAAACAATCACTCATACAAGTTTCACCCAAACCCTAGCAAAACCACTACTCAAGAATCATCATCTAATCAACAAGCAAATAAATGAAATCAAGGATCAACAAATATGAAGAACAACTACACTGATCAAGATTCAATCATCAAAACCAAATCAAACAAACATGAAATTAAACAAAGCAATAAGATGAGATAGAGTTAGAAATGCTCATTGATAATTGAGAAGATCTTCAATACAATTGTCACCCTTGTATCATCAATCTCTCAAATCACCAATGAAATCTCTCACTTTCTCTCTCTAAAACTACTCCTAAAACTAACCCTAAAACTAGAGAGAGAAACTCTCAACTAAGCTAAAATTATGAGGAAAATAATGTCTAAAAAAAACTTTTTTACAAAAATCGGTTAAAAAAAGTATTTATAAGAGGCGAGAAAAACGAAGTCAAAACAATCCGGAAACAGGGAGACACGCCCGCGCTGAGCAGGGTGGCGTGCCCGCACGGCTGTGGTGCGCGCCCGCACTCTTCCGTGTTTCTTCAAGCTTCGTGCGCTCGCAAATGGTTCCTCATGTGCGCACGCAATGTCTTCATGATATTCACTAAGCATGGCAGATTCAAATGGACTTGACGGTGGGTTCAACACCATGGTTTCATGAGAGCGCAGCTTGAGAGCGCAAGAGCTAGAACTTGGAACATGCCACTTTCTTACTTCTTGAGCTTTCCCAATGCTATAAGCTTTCTCCAAAGGCATCTTCCAACTTAGTAAGCACCAATATCAAGACCCGAACCTCATACAATACCTACAACCACGAAAAGAGAACAAAAGAAGGAGAAACACTAGAAAATCCACAAAAACACAAAATAAGAGAGAATAAGGAAACTAAAGAGAAAATGAATAAACTAAGCATTTATTAAGAAAGAAAGCTATAAAAATAAAAAGGTAAAAACAACCTAAAAACTCATCACATGAATGACACTCATTAAATTCCCCCAAGTTTAACTTTTGCTCGTCCTCGAGCAAAACAAAAGCAAGCAAGGAAAATGATGAGCTTATTCAAACAAACAAAAGAAAAAGGGAGATGATAATATACACTAACTCACTTTACAAGCCATTTAAACCCCTAGATCACCCTAGAGGACGAGTGATGCTCTCGTAAGGGTTTCCTAAGAGTTTACCCCATAACTCTCCCAAACCAAACAAATAAGGTAAAGCGTAAAAGGAAAATAAAAGAAAAAGTGAAGAAAACATATGCTCTTGAAAGGACTTTTGCAAATGAAAAAACACAAAAGGGTGCAATTCTTTCTAAACAAATAGAGGAGTGTACGTTTTAAGATATCCAAGGTTGATTGAAACATAATATATGCTAAGCATAGAGAACTAATAAGATACAATTCACCTTCATCCCAAACAAATCTTACCGCGTTCCCCTTACTAGTTTCAAATGCACCTCTAGTGAGCATCTCAATGATTCCTTGAATGAACTAGAAAAAAAAATATTTTACGGCTACTCGACATCTTGACTATGCAAACTGCTCTATAGGCTTGACTCTTATCTCCCTTCACCGACTTGTGACTCAACCACAAAGGTCAAAAGGTCTTTGAAGGGTTGTAACATATGGGCAAAGAGGGTAAAGGTAGGCTAAAATTTGAAATTTGATGGTATACCTAAATTGTGGAGCAAAGGGTGATCAATCCTCAACACCAAAATCAAGTTATCACCAAAATCAAACAAAAATACCAACACCCCCAAACTTATTCAAAGCAAAAATCACAAACATATATACAAAAAGCGTAAGAACGCTTCCCCCCAAGCTTAAATGGAGCATTGTCCTCAATGCTCTAAACTAGGGAGATCACACTTACATCAAAATATTTTTGTGCTTTTCATTTTTTTCATTTTTTTTTTCTTTTTTTTTTCTTTTTTTTTTAAAAAGCATTTTTTATTTTTTTTTTCTTTTTTTTTTTTAAAAATGCATTTGCTTTTGGTCTTTTTTTATACTTTATTACTTTGTCCTCGCCTCTTTAAACTATGGACGGCTTTTTCAACTTGCATTCGCCTTTATTCACACACTTTATATACAACACATACTTGCTTAGCAATAGAACCAAATAACCATGCTCATATTTCCATAGGCACCAACAAATTATGGACCAATTGCTTCACAAAAACCAAAGATGGAAAAAAAATTAAAATAATGGCTTAAAAGCTAGTAATTTGGCTAGAAAAGAGGGTATAAGGCTCAAATGGTTAGCAAGAAGGCAAATGTAAACCCAAAACCAAAAATATAAAATCTAATCCTAGAAAAGGAAAAATTACCACCCCAAAAAAGATGCCTTTGTCCTTCCCAAATGGTTCGGTCGCGATCTTGGGAGATAAAAGTCACGTTCTAGATAAAGTAAGCGATAGTCAAGGATCCATGTGCCACTCATGCAAAATAGGTAGAAGGCTAGAAAAATGAAACCTTACATGGTTGTAGCAAAAACTCACTATTAGCGTCAAATTCACTATAGGAAGCAACACCATCTTACCACAAACAAGTAGACTAGGGCTTCAAGGTCCAAAAAGTTCTAAACGCACTATCTTAGCATACTCTATTCTAGAATCAACCAAGCATATTCTCAAACCGTGCACACCATTACCATTTAAGAAGAAAAGCATTCAATTATACAAGTCCAAGAGTATTATGTCCAAAGCAAGAACAAAACAAACAGTGAAAACACATTGCAAATTTGCCTTGATAGAAACAAAAATCTTTTTGGAGTTTTTCAAAATAAAAGAACATGGAAATGCATATACAAATGTGCATGGTATATATGAATCAACATTCCACAAAACATGATAGAATGCCCTCCCCCCTTAAATGAGACAATACACTCAATCATAAGTCATAGAATCCATGGGAGGGGATAAGAAAGAAATCAATCCAACAAACCATCATATGTCCAACAAACATAAGAGGAAGGGTAAGGAAAGATATTACTGAATATTAGTGGGTGTAAATACCCACAAATGACCCAATTTAACCTTTCAAAGCCAATTTCCTCCAAAGCTATGCCTTGTATGCCACATGCTAGGAAAGAGGAGTCAAACTTCCTTGATTCTTGATCCAAACCAATGCACCAAAGTATATCAAGTCATGTACCTAGCAAAAGGCACACAAACATTTCCATGAGAGAAATTCTATTCTAAAAAGATAAGAAAATGAAAGCAATAAAACTCAAGTTACTTCCCGCGAAAGGCTTACTTAAGGTCCAAGTGTGACCGCTCTAGTAAATAATATTGCAACGAACGCAAGAGCTTGTCAAATGCACTACTACACATTTCGTAAGAATGTAAGTATGCACATGACAAAATGAGGGCATGCAACAAGCTTAGTGCACACCTATGAGGTTGAAAAGAGTTATTCCAAGAATAGGAAGGAGAGAAGGGAAAAACAAGAATGTAAGAAAAAGGAAGAGAAATAAAAGAAAAAGAAGACATTCTCTTCTCAAGAAAATATTTTTGGTTGGAAGTCCCACCATTATCCTCAAAAGTCATCAAATGAGGCACTTGGGGGACTAAAGGCTCTTCAAGAGGAGGGGATATGAGAAAAGAAGGTAATGACATGGGATAGGAGGGAACAAGATCAAGCTTTCTTGAAAATGGGATGTAAGGTGAAGGAATAGGAATTGGTTGCTTACTTACACCACTATCCATTAAAACACAAGCTCTCTCTTCTAGTGAACTCACATCCAAAGGGCTCTCCTCCAACTCATCATCATTAAATCAAGCTCATTCTCAATCATATCCTCCTCATAAACTTCACACCCTAAATGAGCTCTCAAAAGCTTCAAATCATCATCAAGGTTCAAAGAAAGCTCATCAAAGGGTCGAGGGTCAAACTTGGGAGGTAGCTCAAGATAAACATGAGAAGTACAATCTCCCTCTAGAAAGGCCTCATCATTCTCAATGGTGGAAAATGTAGAAGAGAAGGGATCATCAAAGGTGAAAGAGGAAGGGAATGGTTGAAGATTTGAGATAGGAGCAACCTCACCAAACACTTCACTCTCATCTTCATAATCATCAAAAGTAAGCTCTACCTCCTCAACCTTCTAATATTAAACCTCATCTACATCAAAATCATCTAAGCTCAAGGCCTCACCCTCAAAGCAACCATGGCTATCACTCAAAGGAGATGGGGTGGAAGAAGATTTGTTTTCAAAATTAAAGGATGGAGAAATGAAATCATAATTAAGGGAGGTGGGTAGGGGAATTAACTCACCAATTGGTTTTTCAACACTCAAAACCTCTTGGTCCTTATCACCCTCAAACATCCAATCTCCCATGGAAACTACTTCATCCTCCTCATCATCACTCTCTTTCCTCACATCTTCTCCACGTTTCAAAAATTGCAATGACCCATCCTTCATAACTTGAATTACCACTTCTTCAACATTAAGAGAAGCCAACATTTTTAGTTTCTCTTCAACTCTATCCAAAGGGTCAATGGAGCGAAATTCAAATTGGGAAGGAGGTTCAAAATGCAAACTCTCATTGGAAACATCCATCTCTTCTCCCTTTTCCTTACTCATATGCTCTATAACATCCTCCTCACACACCTTGGAGCTCTCAAAACAATCATCATCATCATCTTCAATTCCATAACTACAAAAGTTGTAGAAACTTCATTTACATTCAACATTGATGACAATTGACTTCTCATTTCCTCATTTCTCCTACAAACGTCCTCATTCCTCTCTTCCATCTTTTTCATGATTTCCATTTGGCTTCTCATTGCCTCCAAACATCTCATCTCATTCGTCGTTAAATTAGAATTCATCTCCAATACTTTCAATGAATTACCAATTTGATTATGAAGAGATTCAAAGCTAAGCTGTAAAGATTAGAAAGATGAAGAGCATTGAGGAGCATCATGGGAAAGGAATCATGTGCAAACATGTGGGGATTAACATTAGAAATATGAGTGGCATCATCAAAATGGGGAGTGGGGGCACAATTAGGCATGCAAGATTTATCAAACATGGAACATCACAAATATAAATAAAGCATTTGAATAACCATGACCACGATCATAAGTATCCCTAGCAAACCACACATAAAATTCCCAAGCATCATTGATTGACAATACTCGAAATCTACCATCAAACATGCGTTTAATAATGTCTCTAGTTTGCTCATTCAACTCGTGATAACAAATTTCACAAGCCTTCCAAAGTTCACAACCATGGTAACTAACGAAGTCCTATAACCTATTAAAATACACCCAAAACGAATCATCCTCAAATTGAGGAAACGAGGTACTTGCCAATTTATTTTACTTTTTCTCAACAAAACAAGCAAAAATCAAATAAAAGAAAAGTATATACAAAGACCTAAACTCAAGCAATCAAAAACACTCAAACATAGACACCGTTCCCCGGCAACGGCGCCATTTTGACGTAGGGAAAACTAGGTCGTTGACTAATCCTCCCTAAAGCCAAACAAAATTTATAATCACTTAAAAAACCTATATACAAGTATGGAATTAAGTCAAAGGTCGAACCACTAGGAACGGTTATGCTTAAGTGTTTCCAATGTGCGCCTAACCTAGATCGAAGTCAAGGGTGAAGAATAGAGTAACCAATACTAATCATCTACCAAATAAAAGAACCAAACAAATGAAACACTAGGGAATGGGGTTCAACAAGTAATCATGACTACAGTTGAAACAACTTGGGAAGGTTAAGCTAATCAATGGTTGTGAAGACTAATGATAAGAGCTATCAAGTGGAATCAAAGAGCTATCTCCTAATTGTTAAGCAAGGTTTCCTCTATGAATAACAAACTAGGAGAATCACAATCTAAATTAATCAACAATTGCAAATCCTAAATCAAGTGGTCATGTCATTAGGAATCACAATGCAATCTAGCATAGTTCTCAAGGCCTAATCAAACTACACACATGCAAACTTACATTAATCACTTCAATCTCAACAATCAATCAACATAATTCCCAAATCCATCACAAACAATCACTCATACAAGTTTCACCCAATCCCTAGCAAAACAACTACTCAAGAATCATCATCTAATCAACAAGCAAGTAAATGAAATCAAGGATCAACAAATATGAAGAACAACTACACTAATCAAGATTCAATCATCAAAACCAAATCAAACAAACATGAAATTAAACAAAGAAATAAGATGAGATAGAGTTAGAAATGCTCATTGATAATTGAGAAGATCTTCAATACAATTGTCACCCTTGTATCATCAATCTCTCAAATCACCATTGAAATCTCTCACTTTCTCTCTCTAAAACTACTCCTAAAACTAACCCTAAAACTAGAGAGAGAAACTCTCAACTAGGCTAAAATTATGAGGAAAATAATGTCTAAAAAAAACTTTTTTACAAAAATCGGTTAGAAAAAGTATTTATAAGAGGCGAGAAAAACGAAGTCAAAACAATCCGGAAACAGGGAGACACGCCCGCGCTGAGCAGGGTGGCGTGCCCGCACGGCTGTGGTGCGCGCCCGCACTCTTCCGTGTTTCTTCGAGCTTCGTGCGCTCGCAAATGGTTCCTCATGTGCGCACGCAATGTCTTCATGATATTCACTAAACATGGCAGATTCAAATGGACTTGACGGTGGGTTCAACACCATGGTTTCATGAGAGCGCAGCTTGAGAGCGCAAGAGCTAGAACTTGGAACATGCCACTTTCTTACTTCTTGAGCTTTCCCAATGCTATAAGCTTGCTCCAAAGGCATCTTCCAACTTAGTAAGCACCAATATCAAGACCCGAACCTCATACAATACCTACAACCACGAAAAGAGAACAAAAGAAGGAGAAACACTAGAAAATCCACAAAAACACAAAATAAGAGAGAATAAGGAAACTAAAGAGAAAATGAATAAAACTAAGCATTTATTAAGAAATAAAGCTATAAAAAAAGGTATAAACAACCTAAAAACTCATCACCTCCTTTTATGAATGTATTTACAGTTTCTCTATGAAGCTGGCTATGGTTCAAGAAAATGCCCTGTGAGAAGTGGTGTTATAGGTATTACCCAACCTCGTCGTGTTGTTGTGCTCTCTACAGCCAAACGAGTAGAGCATATGAGCTTGGAATTCAACTTGGTAAGGAGCTCGGCTATCAAGTCATGCATGATAGAAGGGTCAGTGAAACTACTCCATCAAGTTTATGATTGATGGGATTCTGCTTCCAAAGCTGAAGGTTTTTAGTTTACCTAATTTTCTTTGTTTATTATCACAAAACAATCCCCTTAGCAGATGACCTGTTTTTCCAAAATTCTGAATCATGGAGAGAAGATATACAATGGAATGATGAGAATAAGAAAATGAGATCGTAGAAAGGAAAATCATTATAAAGAAGCATAAGAAATGAGAAATAACTTTAATAAGATAACTTATCTAATTTGCACTTGTTCCTACCATTTTTTATTACATAAAGTAATTGTTGAACTTGCAACTATACGTTCATTCTTATCCTCTGTGTATAGCTGATGTAGGCCTTTAGAAATAATGGCTTACAAAAGAATGTAGCTTAACACTGTCATATAAACCTAATCCTAATTATTCTAATCACCCAATTTTTAAACATATAAAAAAATCTACCTCCATCACCTTTCTTCTTTCATTGGATTTTGCCGGTTTACTAGTACAATTGCGGATTACTATGTTTTCTTCTGATGATGATGCAGAGCGATTTCAGTAGAAGCATTGATTTATCATAATATTGGATGAGGTTCATTAAAGGAGTGTAAAAGCAGAAATTCTTGTCAGGATGCTTTCTCGTTTTATTATAAAACGCCAGGTACTTTTTTTAATATATATATATATATATATATATATATATATATATATATATATATATATATATATATATATATATATATATATATATATATAGAAATAGGATCATATGAGACCACCCCCCTTATGTGAGAACCCTATTATATGTGAGGACATATTACAACCGTTGGTTCAATTGCATCCAATGGCTACAATTTATCCCAATCAAATGTAATTTCAAATACAATTTTCCAGCGTTTTCTCTCTCCTCCTTCATTCGACGCGCCATTTTTTTTCTCTCCTCTTTCAATTTCTCTGCTCCCTTCTTACTGCTCTCTTCCTTTTCTTTCATTCTTCATCAATTCTGCTTCTAACTTCATTGATTCTTTGTCAAGGTAATTTTCGTTGATTTTAGTTTGATTTTCGTTGATTTTAGTTTGATTTTCGTTGATTAAAGTTTGATTTTCAATTTCACTAGTTTATCGTTAAATGCTTTTGTTAATTTAGGGTTCTTTATAGTGTAATTCGAACTTTTATTTATAATTTCTGAGGTTATGAATGGTTATAGAGATTGATTTTGTCAATTTTGGTACTTGCATTTCACTAATTTGTGCTTAAATTTTGATGCACACTAAGTGTTTGACAATATTCCCCAATGAATCCTATTATTTTATCAATTTCAAATGTAGTACATATTTAATTGATGATCTTCTTATCTAATATTCCCCAAGATTGTATTTTGTATATTGTTTCTGTTTCTTTCTCACCCTTTTGTGTAGATTTAATTTACTGGTTGAGGTTGCACAGAAGGATGGAAAACTCTAGCTTAAGTGGGCAACTACCTACAGCTGTGTTCAACCAATCCAATTTTCAAACCAAGTGTTTTAAGGTAATAATAATTGAGTTCTAATTTAGGGAATGTAATGTGCACACCAAGTGTTTGATAAAAGTCTCTGATATGATGTTACATATGTTATCATTGCTTGTTACTTAGAGTCTTTAAGAAGATTTTTGGTCTTAAATTGATTCTAGTTTGTAGCTAGCTCAACTGGGAATTGGATTTGGTTTAATTGCTACTTGTGTTATCATTGCTGATTTGAGGAGGGTCCCTTGATAGGCTTTGATTACTCTACATTGTTTTGTGGTCAGAGGATGCAAAGTAGGATATTGGTCAGCATTGAATTATGCATTTCTAGTGCACTATACTGCCTTTTCTACTCTGTGCTGCTATATATCAAATGAAATTATAGATTGATTGAACCAAATTTTACTTTTGCTGATAATGTCTAATGTGGCCCATGCTGCCTGTTTAAATTTATTCTTTAGCAATATACAAGTGTCTGAAAAACTCAACATTAAACTAACTTGTATTATTTGACAGTTCCTTTCAGGCATGGAGAGTGTATGGGTTTCAGTTATCTTATATCCAAAAAATATACTGGAGATAAGGCTGAAATCAAGGTACTGCATGACTCGGCAGTGCACACATTCAACATTAAACTTGGTACTCACAGAAGGCTCATTCCAGCACATAGCAAGGGTAAACCTCCCTCGTATTATATAGTTGCAGGATTTGATTAAATTATAGGCTCACTAAGTATTTGCTCATTTGACAAATGAGCAACAAACTATTTACTCATTTGTTAAATGAGCAAAAAAGTGATTGCTCATTTCCAAAATGATCAAAGAAATGTTTGCTTATTTTCCAAATGAGTAACTAATTATTTGTTCATTTGACAAATGAGCAAAGAAATGCTTGCTGATTTAATGAGTGATTAAAGAAATGTTTTCTCATTTGACAAATGAGCAACAAACTATTTGCTCATTTTACAAATGAGCAAAAATGTGCAAATAATTTTTTGCTCATTTATCAAATGAGCAAATACTTTTTTGCTCATTTATCAACTAACTATTTGCTCATTTGCTAAAAGTTGATCTTTCTTCATTGATGTTTACAAAAAATTACAGGTTATAAAATTGCAAAACAATTCTTTGCTCATTTATCAAATGAGCAAACTATTTAATGCTCATTTGTCAAATGAGCAGATAATTTTGGCTCATTTTGTCAAAAATTAATATTTATTCTTTACTAATTTGTCAAAAATGAGCAAATAATTTGTCAAAATGAGCAATTAATTTTTTGCTCATTTGTCAAATGAGCAATTAATTTTTGCTCATTTGTCAAATGAGCAACAAAATTCAATGCTCCTTTGTCAAATGAGCAAACTATTTAATGCTCATTTGTCAAATAGGTTATTGGCTGACTTCCTGACTGATTCAAGCAATACAAGAATACTACTATATGCAGGATTTTGGTGCCATTGCAGTAATTTTATGGCTTGTTCTGCATAAGGATGTATTATCTGAGGGAATGTCCGACTAGTCCAAGTAAATGAGTCTACATGACCTAGCATGTTTATAATTACCAATGGTACAGAAAATCAGGGAAAAAGCCCCATATATGTTAACAGATTTCATGAACATGCTAGGCTTAGGCTTTACGCTCTTGCTGACACCTAGCTAATGATCCAATGTAGTGATTCTTCAATAACAGTATGAAAACTGTTGAAGAAGAGACATTCATACCTAGTAGAAACTTAATTCATTGGCAAAATTATGCATCATTTGTGAGTGTGTTTGAATGTTTTAAATACGTTAGCCTACTAGCTCAAGGGTAGAGCATTGTGCAAATGCACAAAAGATGTGGGTTCGAATCCCACGTAGGTTCATTTATGTAATGTGGAGACACAAGTTTGTATGAGAGTTTAATTGTAACAAAGTTTATATACTTATAAATCATTTCAAACCATTTTTTTGCTCATATAATTTAGTACAAATTTGTTTTTTTTTTTTTTATTTATTAATTTTGTTTATAGAGATAACCTATGTAGGAATTGAACCTACATCCCCTATGCATTTGCATAGTGCTCTACCATTTGAGCTAATAGGTTTATCATATGTTTTAAATCATTTCCTATGTTATAAATTTTTAATCAGCTCATTTGATAAATCAACAAAGAATTGTTTGCTCATTTGATAAAATGAACAAAAAATTGTTGCTCATTTTGATAAATGAGCAAATATTTGTTTGTTCGTCTGATAAATGAGCAAAGAGTTGTTTGCCCCTGACAATATGAGAAAAAGGAAGTATTGCTCCTTTTTTCTTTCTTTATCTTATTACTTGACAATAATCTTTTGATCGGAGATTGATAGAGTTTGTTATTCTACCAAATAAAAGAGGAGAGCACAATGAACAATTCTACCAACAAAAGCATTTTTATATAATCTGTTCTTTTATATACCACATTATATACCCTTTAGAAGTCAATTTCCTTCAGCAACATACTTTGTTTCTCACTTTGATTAGCTGAAAAGAAGCGAGCATTTCGTTTATGGTTATTTTTTCTACTCAATCTCAATTTTGGCATACCCCTTCAACATCTTACCCCTCTTAAAATGGGATCGGACTGACAGCCCACCACTGGAACTTGGAACTTTTTCTTACACCCAATCAACTTTTTTAGCACAGACACACACACACACATGAAACAGAATCATCAACGAGTTTCAAGGAAATGTGTATCATATATAATGCAATGCTAATTTATAAGGCATATTTCGATGAGTTCAAGGTAAAGGAGTATCGTAATTCATATATCTGACGAAATAATACCCAAGCATAACATGTATAGTGGATGGTCTCTGTTATTCCCAAAACACGCCAAGTTGACTTCAAAAGCTCAAGTATCTCTTCCACTTCATGTATTACAGATGGGTTATTGTTAACAGAAATGCATCCAAAAATCATAAAATAGATAGACAAATTGGACATAAGGGATGAAAAGCAAAAAGGCTTATTGATCAAAGCAGAAAAAGTCATGGGTATCAGTTTTCCTTCACACAGCAGTTTGAGATCAGAGTGCAACTGTGGTATTTCTACTCCAATCATGATAAGCCAACAAGAAGATCATTATTCCAGACATTTTAAGTGACAATATCCACAAGCTAATCTCAAAATCTATAACCAAAGTATTTGCACGAATTTTTACCACTTTCTTTGCCCTATAATTACATAATTGATACAATGGATTGTAGGTAGAAAATGGAAAAAAAAATCAAGAAAAAGAGAAGAAATACAGCAAAAATTTCTAGTACCTGGTATCTGGCACTCAATCCATTGCACCCCTGAAAAGTAGAACCAGGAAATGGTGATAGAATAAAGGACTCTATTACACTGAACTTGTCCTTTGTCAACCACCATTCACTGAAAACAGGTAATGGGATGCCACCTACAAAAGCATAATCAAATAAAAAATGCATCACTTATATTCTTATAGCTAGAAGCACAAATAGCTTCCTATAAAAGGAAAGCTCAAAATACTTTCAACAAGCAGTACTACAACGAAATACTCATGAATATTTTGAAGGATCAGAGCAAGAAAAAATAGCTTAATTAGAACAATAGTTACAACCCTACCACACCAGTAGTAATAAAATAGCTTGCATGAGTTCTATCTCACTTTGGGAAATAAAAAGTTGACATTAAATCTACTCATCTAGTTTATATTGTGTTCTTGCACCAATGTATGATGAGAATTTGTCATACTAGCCAACGCGCTCAAGAATTTAACAAATATCACAACCATTTTTGGTGGATTAGTTCTAAGAAGGTTTTCAGTTTTTCATACTACATAACATTGACAATCACAGTGAAACAGAGTAAATTAACAAAATATCATAGGGGCCAAGCTAATTAACACAGTAACATCAAAATACAAACACACCAACTAAATTAATCACAACAAAATTATTCAATAAAACCGCACATAAATCACACAAAAAAATGGTAAAATGACGCAAAAAAAAAAAAAAAAAAAAATCAAACAATAATAATCAAGAGTATCGCTGAAATTACGTAATATCGCTAAAATTCGAACACTAAAATCACTAAAATTCGAACATTAAAATCGTTGAAATTCGAACCTTAAATCCCGTTGAAAATTCTAGCCCTCAAATCGCTGAAGTTTGAACCCTAAAATTGCCAAAAAATATTGAAAATCAAATCAGAAAAATCAAAATCGACTTGAACTCATTCGAAATCATAATCGCAAAAACATGTTTCAAAATCGATCAAATTCAAAATTAAACTGAAATTTACATAGCTTAACAGATTATCGCGAGAAATTGATGAGCAAAAGCAAAGAAATGGAAGAGCGTAGAAAAACATGGAGGAAGAGAGAGAAAATCTAAAGAGGAGAGAGAAAATCTAAAGAGGTGAGAGAAAATCTCAGCGGTTGGATTTGACCTAATCTAGCGGCTGAGATTTGTCCTCACATAAGGTGTGAGTTCTCACATAAAGGGTGGTTCTGACCGGTTCCACACTATATATATATATACATATATATATATATATATATATATATATATATATTTATTAATTTATTTACATATATATATATATACATATATATATATATGTATATATATATATATACATATATATATATATATACATATATATATATATGTATATATATATATATATACATATATATATATATATATGTATATATATATATTTATTAATTTATTTATTTTAGATTTTAGCTTTCTAGGAGCATCGACAACTAGAATTGATTTTTATTTTTACTTCGAGTTTGCTTTTCTTTTGGATGCTGCATTAATCTACTCCATCCGTGTCCACTGTTTTCTACACTTCTCTCTTGCCGTGGCTTACCTGTTGCATTTTGTCCTTTATAGCCTTTATATATCATCTCGGCAGAATTCATGTTAATTGTGCTTTAAATTGATCATCTTTTTTGGTTTTGGCTCATAAAACTTGTTGTATTCTCTAGGCAGATTATGAGAAACAGCAGCAAGAGGAGCTTGCTGAAATAAAAAAATATCCGCCTCGTGAGAGAATATATCCTTTAAAACTCAACTTGCTAATGAGTGTCATGATGGATTAGACAATAGCGATGCAGTTTTTACCCTTAGTTGGAGGGAAGAGAGTGAATCGAATATTGGAAGTGATTTCGAAGATGATGAATGTCGTACTAATGATGTCTGTTTGCAACTGCGCTTGCTAACATTTTGTGTCTTCTATTTTGGAATTTGCGGTCTAGAGACCAAAACTTTCTTTTTGTTAGATTGTTTAGCCAAAAATAAATAAATAAATAAATAAATAAAAAATATTGGTTTTGGTGGATTATTAGATTGTTTAGCCAAAAATTAAAAAAAAAATAAAAAATATTGGTTTTGGTGGATTTTTTTTTCAAAAAAATATGAAATTATATCAATTCAAATTATTGCCTATCATATATGATAATTTCACATTTTTGGTTGTTGTTCATGTTAATATTATTTTTATATATTTTAAAAAAAAGTTGCATATAATAATAATAATAATAATAATAATAATAAAATAATAATAATAATTATTATTATTATTATTATTATAATTATTGCTACCTATTAATTAACAAAGTGTAACATTGGCTTGTAAAAAGTGATACATAATGTCGAATATAATAAATGATACTAAATGTCAAAAGATAATTGAAAAATGTTACCTAATAATCAACAAGGTGCTACATTAGTTTGCAAAAGTGATACATAATGTCTAATAAAGTGTTACTACATGATTGAAAAATGTTATAAAAGATAAGTAAGTGTTACGTAAGAAATAAAAATAACACTTTAAAAATGATACTAATAATATAAAAAAGTGTTACATAAGAGGGTTTATAGTAACACTTTTAAATGTGTTATTATACGTTATCCAAAGTGTTACATAAGACCTTAGGTAACATGGGCGGATGTATCACCCACTAAAGTGTTACCTATTATCTATAATAACACTTTTACCACTTTATGTAACATTTTTTGGGTGTTACATAAGGTTAGTTATGTACTAGTCTCTCACACACATCATAAATACGTAGCCAAATAATCATTCCCTTAGGAACCCTTTGTCATGAAATCCTGATACAACTCTAAGCACGCCTTGTCATCTTAGAATCACCCCTTATCATAATCACCATTGCATCACAAAGTATGAATTACTTAGCCTCCGAGCCTAAGTAATCCAAGTACTTTCATTATCAGATCGTCACTCCTTGCACCATTAGATACAACGACTAATGCATACACTTGATTAAGCACATTCAACATGCATCATTGCTCGATTCCTTCTTTTCCTTTAAGGAAGTTCAAAAACTTTGATTTTTACCAACACTTTACCTTCATTCATTTTCACATCTTTCATTTCAAGAGAAAGTCAGTACCCTCCACAAAAATGACAACAATTTTTTGCTATTCTGCATTTTCGAGTTGCACGAGCACAATCACCACACAATGTACACACGAGTCAAGCATATTGAATCCTATCGATTTGAGTCATGCACATTAAATCATGTCGTGTCACCGCATCGAGTTGAGTTTACACACATGAGTCGTATGCACGACATACACATCAAGTCATATCACGTTGAGTTGAGTAACATCACATCAAGTTGAGTTGAGTACATTGAATCACACAATGAGTCGAGTAACACCAAGCCTTGAGTCAACCTCAAGCCAACCAACCACAATTAGGGTTGTACACCGGTCCAAAATCGTACCAGACTTGACCCGAACTTGAATGGACCGGGACCTGAATCATTGACTTTTAAGGACCGGAGACCGGACCTGAATCAACAGGTCCAGTTCCGGTCCAAACCTAAAAAATCAGGTTCGGGCCGGGTTTTGACCTGAATAGACCTGATTATTAATTTGTTCTGATTTTTTTTAAATAAAAAACCTGTTGGACCTGTTTAGACCTGTTTATGGACCTGTTTAGACTTGATATGGACCTGTTTACAACTTATATGGACCTGTTAGACCTAATATGGACTTGTTTAGACCTCTTAAATAAAATAAAATAAAAAACTTCATCGATTTCAGGTCTGGACCTGAAAATTCCGAGTTTTACCTAGACCCAAAACCCAAAATCATGGATTTTTAAGGACTGGGACCTGACCTGAATTCAGCAGTTTGGTTCCAGTCTGGTCAAAACAGGTCCGGTTCAGGTCGGTTTTCAGTTCCGGGCCAGTTTGTGTACACCCCTAACTACAATGAGCCGAGTTACACCAAGCCTTGAGTCAACCTCAAGCCAACCAGTTGTCAAGGTCCTTTGGCAAATTTGACTTTTTTTTGCAAGTCTTAGGTGCATTACCCCCGCCGGCAATTTTTCCAAGATTAGATTGTCATCTCAATTGGCAATGTTTCCAAGAGTGGATTGTCACGCATCTTCCTCAACTGACAATTTTTCCAAGATTGGATTGTCACCTCAATTGACAATATTTCCAAGAGTGGATTGTCACGCACCTTCTTCATTTGGCAATTTTTTCCAAAAATGGATTGTCACAAGTCATCTCCTTTGGCAATTTTTTCCAAGATTGGATTGTCATTCACCAAGTTCACTATGGAAAAATTCCCAAAAAGGATTGTCATGGGTCATTATTCAATATTTTGGCAAATGTTCACCGGCGTGGATTGTCATTCAATTCAGTAATGGCAACTTTTCCCAAAGCGGGTTGTCGTTTGGCTCGTCCGACAAATGTTCCAAGACGCAAATTGTCAATTATGGCAATATTTTCTTAAATGGATTGTCGCATAGCATTGACAAATTTCCCAAAGTGGATTGTCTTTCGAGAGTTATGTTCCAAGGCGTGGATTGTCGATCGTAGTAATGTTTCCTATGACGGGTTGTTACGCAGCGTTGGCAACTTTTCCTAAGTTGGACTTTGGCAACTTTTCCGAGATGCGGATTGTCGTTTCATCATGGCAACATTTCCTATGGTGGATTGTTACGTGGCATTGACAACTTTCCCTAACCCGGATTGTCGCTCACCATTCAAGATTTGTGTTGGCAAATGTTCTTAAAAGTGGATTGTCATCACCCCCAAATACGCGTTTCTTTCCCCTTAACTCCTTTATTTGTGGAACTGATGCTTTCTGCAGGTATCGGCGTTAAAAAGGATGGTTTAGGATCGCAGAACGTTCTGAATCATTCTTCGTCCCTCTCGACTTACTTTGACTTTTGTTTTCGAAACTTAGGTTTCTCCAAACTCAGTCAAAGTGGGGGCTTCTTTAGACACCTGATTGTGTCTCCCCAACATCCAAACTCAGTGATGAGTATCTTTCGCGTTTTGATTAACGAGTTCGGTAAAGAGTTGAAGAGTCTCGTGAAGTTCCCTTAAGCTTTGACTATATTTCTAACCTTACTTAAAATGTTTTAATCCAAAATCATTTATTTTGTGTCCCCAAAATCATTCATTTTCTATCCTCAAAATCATTCATTTCGTGTCCAATTTATATAAAAAAAATAAAAAAAAAATATTCCAAACTAGAATATTTTGGTCCATAATCCTAGTCGAATTATTGTTTAGTTGGATGGGTCTTGAAAAGAGCTTTCCAACAATATATTATAAGCCCAAATCCGTCTTAAAAAGAATAAGTTATGGCCAAAATACTAAACTGAGCCAAAACCGAACCTAGGTCCACCTTACCAACGACCCAATGATCATGTGAGGGTCTAAATAAATATCTTATTTCCAATCTTAAATCAATTAGGACTCTTTTAGAAGTTTCTAGAAGGTTCTAATTTATCTTTTAAATATCTAAGAATTTGAAATTGAATAAACCTTCTCTTTTTTATAATCCTAATCCTATTTGAATTCAAAGACGTTCGGATATGTTTTCCATCAGAAATAAAACTCAATACAACCTTTCTACCTTTTTAAATCATCGTTCCACGTCAGCAATCATCGTGCCACGACAATTCCATAGCGGCGCGATAGAGTCCAACACGGCGTGATAGTTCTGTCGCGTCGCGATGAAACCAGTTTTATTCCGTTTCAAATTCTGGTCTTTTCTGATCGTCCAGACTCTCTTTTTTCCCTATAAATAGAGATCGTTTTCCCCATTTTCAAATCAGCTAGAACCATCAATCATAAGCAATAACCACCTAGCTCCAATCATCATCAATCATCCATGTTCTTAGCCTAAACGCATCCTTGATACATCTAAATCATCCATAATACTTTCTTCGCCAGATTCGAATACTCCAAGCCATACTCGACGTTGCCTTCGACCTCATGTAAGGTTGATAGTTCTGAGGGTTTGTTCCCAAATCTATATTTCAATTCATATTTGATTTATTTACTTTATTGATTTAACTTTCTTGAAATTTACTAACGTGTGTATTATTTTAACAGCAAGAAGGTTCATGTATCAAAGTGAGTAATTCAATCACCCTTATTATTATTCATTTGATTTTAGAGTAGAAATCATGTTTACAATGTTATTTTAATTCCTAATATCATGTTTAGGATGTTATTTTGATTTCTAGTATCATGATTAGGATGTGTTTATGATTTCTAGTATCATGTTTTGGATAATGCTTTGATTTTGTTATTAGTGACATACTAGGATTTGTTATTAATCCTTTTAGTATCATGCCTAGGATCTTACTATTAATGATATTTTGATGATGTTGCTATGATGATGATTGTTATATTAATCATATGTTGCTTGATTTTTCATGATTTATTGTTATTGCTTTATCACGCCTCTTTTTGCAGGTTTAAAGGGAATTTGTACTTGAAATCACGCCAAATAAGATAATTAATAATTTGATTTAGGCTAATATGATTTTAATTCAAGTGATCACCAATAATAGATTTGATTGTGCATTAATAATCAACCAACGTAGATTAAGCAGGTTTAGGGTTAACTTGATGTATGTATGTATGTATGTATGTATGTATGTATGTATGTATGTATGTATGTATGTATGTATGTATGTATGTATGTATGTATGTATGTATGTATGTATGTATGTATGTATGTATGTATGTATGTATGTATGTATGTTTATCGAAAAGCACACATGAATATCATAAGAATTGAGTAGAGGCCTATTTAGGGTGGGTTTAACCTCTTTTAGGTTGGATTCGTACTATCATCCCCGAACACCCAGTCATGGTTAGCAATCTCCGTGATCGTGAATGGGGTGTAACCTTTACACCCGTGAACGGTTTACAAGTTCCTAAAACTTGTTGGCGACTCTTTTATCTCTAGCTTGTTTTCCTTGGAACGCCGCCATGCCTAAAAGCATGAACCACAGTAGGGTTCAAAGAGTTTGAAAATTTACCTACACAAGTCAATGGCCATTACTCAATCTCCCTGAAATACAACCACCATTATTGAAAAGATCTACAAGAAGACCAAAGAATAAGAGGACCAAATGAAGCTAGGAAAGAGAATACGCATATTACAGTTAAGTGCAGCTTATGCAATGAGTTGGGCCATAACATGTTAACTTGTGTTGCAAAGAAAAGGAAGGTAGCATGTGAAGCAAGCACTTCAAACACCTCCTCTCAAACCAAGAAGAGACAAAGACAGCTGCATGAACTCCAAGCCATTTCTTTTGAATGCACAACCAGATTATGTAATCTAGTTTTTGTACATGAACAGTCAAGTGTTTGTTGTGTTGTCTAGTTTTTTTGGACATATGATGTGGAGTTGAATGATGGTTAAATGAACCTGTATTTTTGAGCACATGATTTAAACAGAAAGTAATTTTCAAATTAAATTTCCCTCTTTATTCAATTTCATTTCAATTACATTAGTTCACCTCATCATTACAAATACAACTATTATACACATCACTAGTCCTAATTTTATAAGTGAATTGACTACTTTTTGTTGCTACGTCATTTTCTTCTTCAATTGCTTCAATTCTTCACGCAAATTGCTTTGTCTTGCCCCATCCCTTTCATAACAGCTTCCCCTGCTTTAACCTTCTTCATGATGTCTGATACAGTTACCCATTAGCAGCTCCTTTGTACCATTTGAAGCTATAACATGAATCGCACTTATAATACAGCCTTTGTGGATTTGATGTTGACTCCGAGCTTCTAATTGTATATTTTCTACCACAATTGCAAAATTTGTTTGGAACTCTTACATATGCATACTCATGTAGGTGCGGAGGAGGATGTGTTTGATATCAAACTCACGATTGTGCAAATAGGGTTGCTTTGTGTGTTTTGAGTGTATTATTTATACAAGAAATTGGGTGAGAATAAAATGTAATGGCTAGTTTTTCCCAAAAAAATTTAAATATGGTTAAACAAACTGGCCGTTATAACTCATTAAATTAGAGGTATATTGCGTATTAAGTGGGAAATTCCCATTGGTACACCTCTGGTTTCGGACTTTTCCCAATGGTACACCACTTAATTTTTGACTTCTTAATGATACATCCTAGGTTTAGACTTATTAACTAATGTGATTAATTAGTTAATCAAACGTTAATAAACTTATAATACTGATGTTTAACTTTAAAAAAATTGAAAAGACTAAACTACCCCCCCAAACCCTTCCCCTCCAACTGCCATATTTAACCGAATTAAATTTCTATTTATGTCGATTAGACTGCTCTGAAAAAAACTCTCCCCTGTTCCATTCCAAAAAAACTCCATCGAACTAATTTCTAGGGTTTGTTGCATGGTGAATTTGTGAATTGCGTCAATATCCAAGGAAATTCTACTCTCTTACCAGGTAATCACCACCTTGTGCTTGTTTTTTTGATGAATTTCGATGTTACAATTATAAATGGATGACGATTTCTGGTTTGATTGTTGTTTTCTTGATGATTATGTTGCGAATTAATGATAAAGCACGATGATGATAGAAAAATAGAATCTTTGTTTATGGTTGATGATGTGAATTGTAAATGATGATGTGAATTTTGAATGATAAGTGAAATTTCAGTATGAATTTTGTACAATGAATTGTTGTTATTTTTTATTATGTGTTGGTGCATGTTGTAAGAGTTTAGATGTGGTGTTATTTTGCAGAATGGGTGACAGTAATGTGGTGTTCAGATTTCATTATATGGGAAAAGATATAGATATTGATGTGGATGTGGATACTTGTTGTTTGTTGGATTTGGTGATTGAATATGAGGATTGTGCTCGTAATTGGGTTCCTCCACTTGATATCCTTAACCCCACCTTTTATTATGCCTATAAAGAGAGACATTGGCCACTCTTAGATGATGGAGACTTGTTGCAAATGTTTAAATGTTTCCCTAATGATGACATTATCCATATTTGGGTTGGCACTACTAACAAGCCAAGTGCATTGAATAGATATGTGTTAAAGTTTAGGAAATCTAAAACTCCTGCATATGAACCACCACCAGTTTCTAACCTTATGCAACCACAACAACCACCCATAACTTGGATCTTTGCACCACCACCACCACCACCAATTCAAAACTTGACTGAACCACCCCAACCACAAGTGCTTACTATATCTAAACCATCCCAAACAGAAGTACCTACCATACCTAAACCATCCCAACCACCAGTGACCAAACTTACACCTAGGAGGAATAGTGAGGAGGTGTCTGAGTTGGCATCAGGTTCAAATGCACAGTCACTTAATGAGATTTATGTGAATGAAGATGAATTCATTATGAATGATTGTACATTTGCAGAATTGCAAGAGGAGTATAATGAAAATAGTGAGAAATAATCTAGAAGGGAATATACTAATGGTAGGAAAGAATTTGAAGCATTGAAGCTAGTTTGAAAAGGGGGAAAAGCAAGAGTAAGTCTAAGTCCACTGTTACCAACCAGCCCATGGTTCCCCAAATGAAATTACCTCCCTCCCCTGTATCACCAAACACAGTCTTCAAGACTTTAACCCTTCGAAGGAGTCCAAGATTTTCTCCTTCTGTAACTGTTCCTGCTGCCCAGTTAGTAAGCCTTCTGATCCCTCTTTATTCAGAAGGAGAATCCCTAAAAGCATAACTATTAGGAAGGGTATATGGATTAGTTCTAAGACATTGACTAAATAGGATGAGTCTAGTAGTGTAGCCGCCCATGCACTAGTGAGGAGGAAAATAAATTTTGTTGTTGATGATGGGGATGATCCAAATGATGAAGATGACTCAGAAGGGGAAGATGAGTCAGATAATAGTGATGAGTTTAAGGAGGGTGATGAGTCAGCTGACTCGAATGGGGATGTGATACCAACTGGAGATGTTCCAGCTGATGAGTTGGAGACTGCTAGAAGATTTCCAAGAGTAAGAGACAGCTGGAAGCCTAGCAAGTGGTATGGCTTCATAAATGATGACAATGATGATGACTACTTTGATACTTTATACAAAAATGGTGAGATGTATGAAGATAGGGAATTTGCCAAAATAAAACTCAGGCAATGGATGATGTTCACTGACAAGGCACACTTCAAGGACACTCTCAAAGACTATGTTGTGCAGGAAGGTTTTGCAATCACAGTAGTTTTAACAGACAACACGAGGTACACTGCCATATGCTCTTTAGAAGCTTGTTAAAGGAGGATACATGCTAGCAAGTTACCAGATGGAAGGACTTGGGCTATTAAGAAAAATTGACCCAAATTTCACACATGCAGGGGGTTGGAAACTTATAATCCCATATGTAATGTCAAATGGGCTTCTCAGAAGGTCATGGAAGACATTAGAGATAATCCAGACATTCCAGGTAAAGCTTTGAATGAGTTGTTATTTCTAAGATATGGTATTTATATGAAGCAATCAACTCTGTATAGATTAAAGTGTTATGTGATTAATGAGTTATATGGTGGACATGATGAATCATACTCAAATCTGCCATTGTATGCTAGAGTAATTATGCTTACTAATTCAGAGTAGTCTAAGGCTTTTTGTGCATGGTATGAGTTAGAAACTATTGAGAGACCTAGACTATTTAGTAGCATTTTCATTTCTTTCACTGGACAATGGAAAGGTAATCTAAGAGGGCGTAGGCCTTTGATTGGTATGGATAGAACACACCTAAAAGGTAACTATGGAGGGATCTTACTTTCAGCAGTTGGGTTAGATGGCAATAATGAGATATACCCCATAGCTTATGCAATAGTTGGGGTAGGAAATAATTAAGGAGAGTTGGTATTTCTTCTTTTGGCATTTGTTGAATATCGTTAAGGACTCTTCAAGGAAAGACTGGACTATTATTTCTGATAGACAGAAGGTAATCACACTTTCATTTACTTTCAATTATCATCCTCATTAATGCATTATTTCAAATTCAAATAATAGTATGATAGTGTAACATATGTCATTCACTGTTATTACTGTCATAGGGGGTTGATTTGGCACTTGAGCAATTATGGCCAGAAGCAAAAAGGAGGTATTGCTGTAGGCATCTAAGTAGGAACTACAAGAAAGTGTTTCCTGGCCCTTTGATGTACATACGGTTTTGGAGGGCTTGTAATGCCACAAATGCATTTACTTTCAAAAAGGCTATGGAGAGGTTACAGAAGGAAGGTGGGGAAAAGGTGATGAAATGGTTTGCATTGGGAGATCAATCCAAGTGGAGTAAGCACAAGTTTGATCTAAATGTTTGCAATGATGCAAACACTTTTAACTTTGTGGAAAGCTTTAACTCCACTCTAGGAGTTGACAAGTGTAGGCCTGTTTTAACATTGCTTGAAGGTATGCAATACTGTCTCTTTGTCATTATAACTAGCTCAAAAGGAAAATTTAACCTA
Source organism: Chenopodium berlandieri (assembly GCA_034703905.1). Taxonomy (NCBI): domain Eukaryota; kingdom Viridiplantae; phylum Streptophyta; class Magnoliopsida; order Caryophyllales; family Amaranthaceae; genus Chenopodium; species Chenopodium berlandieri. Next base: position 8,783,521 of record CM068285.1, read on the forward strand.
ATACACTGTTTGCAAATTACAGGGATAAGAAGGGTATGCATGGTTAGGATTGCAGCCAGGCATGAAAATGGATTAAAATGGAAAGAAGATGATATTTGCCCTAAAATTGCAAAGATGGTTAAGGAAATTGGCAAGGCAAGCTCAACATTTAAGTCTTTCAAGTCAAAACCAGGAGAATATGAGATCCATGAAGGAAAGTCTCGGTTCCCTATGAGCTTAACAACAAGATCTGTTCTCGTGGGGTTTGTCAATTATCAGGAATACCCTGTAGGCATGCGATAAGAGCACTGGTAGATGCAAAATTAGACCCCCATGACTATGTGAGTTCTTGGTTTTCTGTCAAGACTTATAGGCAGGCCTACAGTGTTCACATCAACCCCATTCCTGATACAGAACAATGGCCATAAGATGACTCCCCTCAGCCTATATTGCCTCCAAAAATGAAGAGAGAGATAGGTAGGCCTTCTAAGAATAGAAAGAGAGAATAAGGGGAGATGCAACAAGGAAAAAGGTCAAGGACAGTCAAATGCCAAAATTGTGGATGTTTTGGCCACAATACAAGAACATGCAAAGGGGGTCCAAATGGAAAAGAGTTAAGAGCAACTGATGAGCCTATTGTAATCAAGAACCCAAGAGTTAGAGACCAGTCTAATGCAACAAAGGCAGTTATCTAAGGCAGCAACAAAAGCATATGAGGCTTCAGCATCTACCAACAAAGGCAAAGGGAAGCAGAAGCAGCTGCTTAGAAGAAAGGAAAGCAACCTGTCCAAAAGAAAGAAAAATAGCCTGCTTAGAAGAAAGGAAAGCAGTCTGCTCAGAAGAGAGGAAGGAAAGGCAAAAACTCTGTAGCTCTAACAGAGTTGAGTGCTTCACGACTACAAAGTCAGCCATTTTCCCAGTCTCAGTCTCAGCTGTGAACACATTAGTCAATGATAGTTTTTTATTTGGTTGGGATAATAAGCTTGGTTTAATATGCAAACTTTGGTTTTTAAATGTAGTGTGCTTGCTTTTGAACACAAAAGTTAGTTTTTGATGCTAAGATGGTTTTGATTGTTAGGTTTTGAACATATTAGTTACCTTTTTATGCTAAACTTTGCTTTGATTGTAATGAACCTGTTTTGGAGGTTATTGGATAATGCAACAACTAAACTGAAGTTTTTATTGGATCTCATGTGTCATAGTTCTAGCAAATATATGAGAGAATGCAGTAATATAAATAGCAATACTCATTCCTCTTCTTATTCAAATACTCATTAGGTAATACAAGTTACTCTATACATAAACTTAAACCACTGACATGACTTATTTTAGGGCAACTACCAGTACAATCAGTACATTACAATAGTAATCTTAACAACATTATGGATATAAGGTGCAAACTCTTCTGCCTTCTGTGTAAACTCAGCAAACTCTTCTCTCAACACTTTCACATACGACATTTCATCAAGATTAGCATAACTAAGCTCTATATCTCTGATAATCTTATCTTCAACAACCCATAAGAACAGACCACAATGCCTACACTTGTAATAAGGCCTCCCTGGATTTGAGATTGTGTCAGAAAATCGAATATCAACAGTCCTAGCAGGAACACAGTTGCAATATATGCGTCTAAACCACATGCCCCTACCATTCCCCTTGCAAAAAGAAGCCATGGAATTTGAGCAAGAGAAAACAGAAAATGAAAGGGATGGGTGAGAAGCAAGGGCAATTGCAGTATATAAAGGGGGGAGAAACATAGAAATTTGTGGGAAAATGGATCGATTATAAACAAGGGGGAAAAAGTTGGTGAATCGCTAAACATCGCCCGCAAATCTCCACATAAAGCCCACAAATTTGTATTGAAGTGACCTTATTGCCCTTTTCGTTTTTAAAAAAAACCATTCACTACATCTCTCTAAAAAAATCAGAAGATCTACCTCTGTCGAGGCGGCAAGGGAAAGAGGTGGTGGCGGCGGCGGAGGAAAGGCGGCGACTTGGTGGCAAGGTAATTATATAAATTATTTTTTTTAAAAAAAAAAAATAAGCGGCGAAGGTGGGGCGCCTGGCCAGGACGCCCACCCACTGGCGGTGGAGCCAGCTCCAGCAGCTAGTGCCGGTGGCGTGGCGTGTGGCTTGGAAGCCCAGCCAACGGTAGAGGCATCCAAACCAAGCGCCTGCCCACTGGCTATGGCTGCCGGATCTGGCGCCACCGCCAGTGGGTGGGCGTCCTGGCCAAGCGCCCCGCCTGCCTTATATATATTTTTTTTAATTTTTTTTTTTTTTGGAAAATCAGAAAATTTGTGTTACTTTTAAATAATTTTGTTTTATGTCTAATTTTTTTTTAATGTGTTTGATTTTTTTTAATATTTATTAATTTTATGTGTTATTTTTTATAAGTCTAGTATATATATTTTTTATAAAATCAAATAAAAAACATAAATTTCCACATCCTAAATCAAAACATAAATTTATTAAACATAATTTAAAAAAAAAAACTGTTTTTAATAGAAAAAAAGGCAAAAAAATTAAACGGTAACGGCGGCGTCTGGCAGAAACGCCAATGCACTGGTGGTGGCGTTTGGCCTGGACGCCAGTGCACTGGTTGTGGCGTCTGGCCTGGACGCTAGTGCACTGGTTGTGGCGCCTTGCCTGGACGTCCTTGCCATGGTTCTGGCGTCCAAACTAGGCGCCACCTCGTATTCCGTCGAAGACGACGTATCTCCGGCGTCCCTCGCCTCTCCGGCCTCCCCTCCAGTCTTCCTGGGCAACCCAGTACGACTCCACATTTGTTAGATCGAGATTTGTTCACTTTGGGTACGATTTTAGGAATGGGCAAAATTGTCAAACCATGTCTAATTTGTGGGCTTTATGTGGAGATTTGCGGGCGATATTTAACAAATCCCAAAAGTTGGAGGGAAAAGTTTTAAAAGGGGGGTAGTTTAGTCTTTTCAATTTTTTTTAAGTTAAACATCAATATTATGGGTTTATTAACGTTTGTTTAACTGATTAATCACGTTAGTTAATAAACCTAAACCTGGGGTGTATCATTAAGAAGTCAAAAATTAAGTGGTGTACCATTGGAAAAAGTCAGAATCAGAGGTGTACTAATGAAAATTTTCCGTATTAATTAAAAGAAATAATGACATTTGGTGAATTAAGAATCGCATTAAAGAGAACCAACGTCCAAATATCATTAGTGGCATGAGGTGTCATAATTAATGAGTGACATTTGGTGAAATCGTCGTTGTTATTATACTTATAATTAATGTGATATTTTTATTTTTTTTCATTTTTAGGTCCTTACTTACTCGTATTATACAGCATATGAGCATAGCAAATACCCCCGCAGACATAGATAAAGAAGAGAAACCCACGCCTATATTTGCCGGCCGTCAGACCTTCAAACACTCCAAAAATGGCGAAAACAAATTACAAGAGATTTCAAGGCAGCCAAGATCTAAGACTTCGTCTTCTTCTCTCTACTCTTTCTTCGACTCCTATTCTCATTGACGACATTCGATCTAATGAAACCATTCCCGGCCTTCGTCCCCACGAAATCTCTCTTCTTCGACTCATCGAAAAAGTCTGCGATGATTGTCATGTTGAAATCAACGAAACTGGTATCAATTACAACATTTTACATCAATTGGGGTTTAGGGTTTATCTGGGGTTTAGGGTTTTTCTGGGGTTAATAATTGATTTTGATTAATTGATGGTTGTTGTAGGTACAAAATTGAAGTACAAGCCTGGGATTATAATGGGTGGGAAATTCTTAACTCATAATTGTGGGTTGAGTCGTTCAATTGGTTATTTCTTGGAACCACTTTTGGTTTTGGGTTTATTTGGGAAGAAGCCCCTTTCAATTAGGCTTAAAGGTATTGCCATTATTTTGTTTTAGTTTCTTTGATTCGAGTTCTTTCTTGTTGTGTTATTCGCTTTTGATTTTGGTTGTTTTATGACTTGTAAGAGTTTAGGCTCTTGTATGCTCTTTACAAATTGATTTGCATCTTTTACTTTAGTACTGTGAGTCGAGTGAGATTAGCAGAGTTCATTCTACTGCTTGAATAACAATCTCTCATTATTCTATAATTCTAGTAGTCAATCCTCTTCCAATATCTATTCGTCTTTTTTAAATGATGAAGAAAAAGCAGAATCAATTTTATACTCGGGTTTATAATCCTAATTCCTTAACTTATAACCAGCAACCTTTGAACCCGGAAAGCTTCAGCTGCCATTAAGCTCAGTCAGAATTCTTCCCCTTTTCAGATTTTTGTAGAAATTTGTTAATATATACAATTTGTTGTAATGGGTTTGATTTTTTATATTTTTTGGGTCAAATGTTGCATTAATTTATACTTATTAGCTAAATTTTTACATGATTAATGTTGTACCAGTATTACTTAATTCGAACCTCATTTACTTTTGTCTTGATTAATTGGGTTGTATTTTTTATTATTATTCATCTATATTATTTACTTCTATGCTTTCATATTTTATTTGTTGAGTGTTTATATGTGTGCGTTTAAAAGGGTATTCTTATCGTTGTTGAGTAAAAAATGGTGTAAAAAGGTGTGATTCTATAACAAACATGAGTGGTCTTCTATCAAGAATTTTATTTTATTTTTTAAAAAAATTGTCACGCTTAGGGAACTATGTGCATGTTCTTTCGGATTGTGTTCTTCGGATTGTTGATGCAATTTAGGAATTTTTTTTGTGCAGTTTCGAGGAAATTTGTGGTTTAATTTGTTTGACGTTCATGCCTTGAGTTTATTGGTCACCTTTCAGCATGTTGTTTTTGGTATTGATGTCGTTATGTACTTGATTTCCTTGACCTCAGTACAGAAATATATGAGTACTGCTGTCATGAATTAACTCATCTTAGTTGGCTTATATAGAAATGAGTAGGAAAACAGTAAATTAGCTAATGTTATAGCATATTGAACCTGTCAAATGGGATCATTAGCTTATTAGGGTCCTTAAAACTTACCCAAATAGACTACAGGAAGAGACAAAGAGCTCAATAGGAATGAGAGACATTGAAGGGAGGAACTGAATAAACCATCTACTAATGGTAAGGGAGATTGTTTGTTTGTGTGCGCTTCTTTACCTGAACTGGCTGTTAACATCTGTCCCTTTCTGGTACTTTCTCTTAGCTAGGAAATTAACTGAGAACTGTGCTTCTTAATCTTTCGAAGTTGCTGCTCTGGTTTTAGAATGCAAGTGACATACGTCATGTTTTCATTAGGTATTACAAATGATTCTAAGGATCCTTCCATTGACACTTTCCGGTCAACTACCTTGAACATTCTGAAACGCTTTGGAGTTCCTTCTGAAGGTCTGGAACTGAAAATTGAGAACCGTGGGGTACCTCCTCTAGGTGGTGGAGAAGTAGTTCTGTCGGTACCAATTGTGCATAGTAGTTTAACGGTAGGTCTTACTTACTTAGCCTTTTCCATGATTCATTAGAAGTATATCTAATATATTCTCTTCTTCAGGCAGTAAACTGGGTCGATGAGGGAATGGTAAAGCGCATCAGAGGGGTATCCTTTTCTACTCGAGTATCATCTCAGTTTGAAAATACAATTATACATGCTGCTCGTGGTATTTTCAATTGCTTGATTCCTGATGTCCACATCTTCACTGATCACAAGAGTGGTGTACAGGCTGGAAAGTAAGATTCTGCTTCCATTTATCTGTAATTTCTCACTCCATTCAAAAGTACATGGTACATGCACATGAAGGCTGATACTCTAGACATTATTTTGGTTATAGTATGATGAGAATGTACACATCAAACAAAAAATTCATTTTTTTTTTATTTTCATGATTTGTGCCTCCAGTCTTTGAGTTCTGATGATTTATTTTGTATGGATATCTGATTCTGGTTTAGCTCCCCTGGCTTTGGGATTTCACTGGTTGCTGAAACTACTTCTGGATGCTACATTTCTGTTGATACTGCTGTTTCTTATCCACGAAAAGATGAGACGGATGAGATTGAAGATGAAGAAAAGATAGACCTGAAGCCGCCCGAGGATGTTGGCATAGAAATTGCTTCTGCTTTATTAAATGAAATTGAGCAGGGGGGAGTGGTAGACTCTACACATCAGGTTTATGCTATCAACAATCATTAGATACTCATATGTTATGTGGTTTTACACCAATAGATTACATGTGATGTTTATATTTATTTTAAGTTTTTAACCATTGCTTCATGTTACATATTCTCATTGAAAGATAATCTGTATAATTTTTTTCTTTAAAAAAATAAATAAAAAAAGTAAAGAAAAAAAAAAGGTTTGAACATGATTAATATAAGTTGAGTTATTGCATTTTTGAAATGATTGTTTTAGTATGACAGATTGATGGTTAGACTTTGTTTTGACAACCAAGTGAAAAATGGTCTCTTAGTTTATAACAACATGAGAAAAATGCTACATAGTACTCCATATTTACTTTGAACGCTATAGAACTTGTTTTCAAGCAGTATTGTATGGAGATCAAATGAACTGAAAGCTAACTGGCCTTGAATGTAACAGTGATAGTATATTTTTACCATCCTCTGGAATCATAGTGGTGGTTTTGCTATCGTTTAGAATGAGACATGACTGTGATTGGTGTATACACTTTTTTGACTCCTTAATTGGAAAGATATCAAATTACCTCTTTATATAGCAGGTTATCCTAAAGTTCCTTGCTTGTGATATATACTTGTATCTGACAAAGATAACCTCAATTAATTTAAACATATTTCAAAAGCTGAAATATATGAAATTTTGGCTGAGCAGTAACTGCTGATAATCTGATATGATATGGGAAAAAAAAATACTAAGAAGCGAGTATTGTTCTTGTAAATTGTTATTTGCTGAGACTGAAAGTTTCAGAATATAGTTACATTGTCATTAATGTCTCTAATATCCTATATAGTACTGTCTTCGACTCTGGATCAATCCACACTCCACAGAGTAGACTTAAGGTCTGAAAAGAGTGGTGAACAGGGCTCATGTTGCTTGTCATCTGTGTTAATAGTGGTGTTTGCTCTCTGAAATCCTATTTTACTAACTACCCATTCCTTTCTATTATACTGCTTTTGCAGGGCTTGTTATTTCTTCTTTGTGCTTTGTGTCCTCAAGATGTATCAAAAATCCGTGTGGGTTTGCTTTCACCTTATGGAATAGAAGCGTTGAGGCTCATAAAAGACTTTCTAAATGTGAAATTTGCCATCAAACCTGATCCTTCAACAGGCACTGTCATACTTAAATGTGTGGGATTTGGTTTAAAAAATCTCTCAAGAAAGCTTTCATGATGCGTATCATCTCTATTTAACTTTCATCTCTGGTGGATCATCCGTTTCTACAGGCCTGGCTTTCATCTACTTGGGAAGTATGATGAGTATATGCAGCTGTTCAGTGTTAGTTTTGTTAGGCCCAGATTGAGATTGTAGTAAAATCGAGTTTTCATCTATGAATTTGACAAATTTTTGCAGCTGGTTGGGTGTAATGAGTAATCTATAGATAGAGCTAATATTTGTTTTGCGAATTTTGATTTAATATAGTTAGTAGTCTCTGTCAAAGCTGGTTGTTGATAGCTTCCACCAGCAACAGCAAATTCAGAAACACATTCATGTTTGTAGTCTGCATTTTTATAATAGATACACGAAAGTTATTCATGTATGCTGTATACTGCGCAATTGAAATGTTATTATTTCTAGACAGATTTCCTTAATGTAAACTGCGTAATTGGTTTATTAAGTTGGAATGGATTGGTATGGATTCTCATACTTGGGAGGTATGGATTCTATATCCCATACTAATCTAAAGTTTTTTGGTTTAACCATGGAATGGATTCTCATACTTGAATTGTAGTATGGATTATGGATTATGAATCCTTAGGTGGGTATGAGATTAGCTATGAGATTCCATACTTAAATAGCCCAATCAAACAAATAAAACCATGGAATGGATTCTAAATTCATTCCAACCTATTCCAAGAAGTTCAACCAAACAACCCTATAATTACAGCCCTTTTACGGTTACCCACCCCTCCCCAAAAACAAGAAAGATTTGTAAAAAGAAGTTTCTTTGTGATTAGTTTGGAGAGTATTTTATGGGTTAGTCTGGACGTTTGGTTTGGGCAATTGGACTATTGAAATTTCCTGTAATTCTTATATGGCCAGCCACATGGTTACTTAGTGTTATATAGGTTACTCGGTCAATGTTACAGGGGTATTCAGTTCTTTTATAAGTGGTCACACGGTATGACCTGCCACACACTAAACGAGCTGGGGAAAATATGTGTACAGGTAAGATAAATATGGTAAATTGGTAATGTAGCTTAATTTCTGTAAACATGATCTTTGGTCAAATGTGGTCTAGTATTTAGGTCCGAGACCCGAGTATTCACAATTGTTGGCGGGTCATGGAGTACCTGTCAAGGGCGTTAGCGCATACCCCGGGGTGATCATCACCACCTACACCTCACATCTCGGCACAGTGGAACGTGTAACCCGCCTGCTGTCCCATTTAACTACATTTGTTCCTCTAATCCATAGCCTAACAGAACGCAACAGCGAGGGACAACCCGCCCATACAGCCAGCGGGGAGGATGGCAGTACTGACAAAGACCGTCTGGCGAAAAAGCCGCAGGCGCGAAGCGCGATAGGCCTGCGCCGAGGGAGCATAGCATTGGGGGGAACCCGGACGGTGGAAGAACCGGGAGAGGCCAGGTCATTTGACGGAAATGGAAGGCCTTCTCTGCACGGTCCCTTCTCAAAGGCCCAGCATCCATGGAGGGATTAGTAAAATGTAGAGCTACAATGGCCCACAAACTATTATTTCCTTCATTTACTACCTCCATTACATATTAGTTGTAACTTTGGTTGATTAATAGATTAAAGAATAGGTAATTAACTAAGGTAGGAAAGTGAAGGTAATTAATCAATTAGTAACCACACCACCAATAGAAACGAGCCCACCACCGTAGCCCAATAACAGCCACCCCAAAACCACCCACCTCACACCCTGAAACCACCCCATCTTAACTCAAACCACCCTGAAATCACCCCATCTCTACCCGAACCACCCTGAAACCACCCACACACTTCCGAACAACCGTAAAACCACTCCCTCTCCACCTGAACAACCACGAAACCACCTCCTCTCAGCCCAAACCACTCTAAAACTACCCCCTCTCAACTTAAACCACCTTGAAACCGCACCCTCTCAGCCAAAACCAACCCAAAACAACCACCGTCACTCACCCCCAAAACCACCTACACTCACCTAATTGAATCACCCCAAAACTACCTCCACTCACCCTGAACCACACTAAATCCACCCTCACTCAACCTAATCCACCCATAAACTGCCGCGAGGCACCCCAAACTAGCCTACCCGCCCATCAATCCATCAGATCTAAACAATTGTTTTTTAAATTTTTTTAAAAAAAAAGAAGAGAGAGGAACAACGGAGGAGGAGGTGATGACGACTTTGACGGTGGTGATGAGCATCGACGATGTTGAAGATGGTGGGTAGATCAGTGACGACGACAACAACGGTAAAGGTGGTGGTCTATTTCGTGGGAGATGAAGATGGAAGTTGAATGAATTTTTTTTTATTTTTTTTTAAAGAGAAGTTGAATGATTTTTTATGATTGTTGATTTAATTGGGTGATAATATTATGTTAAATAAGTTAGATTAGGAATTAATGAAATCTGATTTGGGTAACTAATTGTGTTAATAAAATCTTTAGTAAGGGAATTTTTGTACTTTTATTGAATTATACTTATTAAAAAAGGAAAAAAAATGGCAAGTTGCAACTAATGTGAAGCAACCCGTTTTGGCAAAAGTTGCAACTAATATGTAACAGAGGTAGTATTTTTAGTTGTAATCTTTGACAATTAATAATTGGGAAAATACATTGTCTACTATGTTGTGTGGTATCTTATTAGAATTATTTTGTTGCATAAGTAACTAATAGAATGAGAGAGAAAAAAAAAAAAAAAAAACCCTAGCCTCCTCTCTCTTTTCACTCTCCAAAACTCTAGCCTCTATTGTCAATTTTGAAGGGACTTCCATCGGATTTCACCGGTGGAAAGCCCCAATCTTTGTTTCTTTTACTTTTTTTATCTCTTAGGTTATAATAATGTCTCCCTCGAAAGAAAGGGTTTATCTCCTACAAAACACAAGGTTTTTTCGATCTCTTTTGAAAGACAAGGTTTTTCGAACTCTTTTAAAAGACAAGGTTTTATTTGCGCTTAATTTGGTCTCCAGTTGTGCAAGGCTACGATTGATTATTGATTGGATTTAGAGTACGAAATCAGCACAAGATTTTTTTTTCTCACGGAATTATGAAGCAGCGACGGATCCACTCAAAAAGTTGTATGAGACAACGAATTAAGAATGTGGTGAATTGTTATATATATGTACTTGGATTCTTAGCTCTTCCCCTGTTAATTCTTGTTTGATTTGTTAAATCTGTTTTCATTATCGTTTATTGTCAATTGTACATCCCATATGACTTTAATTGATGAAATATAATGTCATTGTAGGGCTTCTTTAAAAAAAAGAATTATTTTGTTGCATAATTTGCAAGTATCTTTTTTTACGAAGTATAATTTTTTCAAAGCTATTAACATTTTAGCATTTAAGTCTTTGTACTATGTTTTTTCTAGGGAAGAGAGGATAAATTTCAAAGAAAGTTCCTAGTAAATTCCTGTCACTTTCGTTGCCCTAATCAAAAGATTTTTTCTGTAGCTTGGATGCAATTTCCTAATTCCATTGACTCTTTGCCTATATATTTCTAACATAATTTAATCATATCCCAACTCAACACTTCTACCTGATGAATTTACTGCAGCCTGTCTGTGTAACAATAATGCCCAAATATCAAACCAGTAACTTCCCCTTGAAAACCTGCAGAATTTACCTCTTCCTTCTCCAGTGCATCTTCACTCAGAGGCGGACTTGGGCTTAGACCTGGTGGGTCAAGTGACTCACCAGGCCCAAAAATTTTTTTTAAGATATTTTAAAAAAAAAAAAAAAAAAAAAAAATCAGTTTTCCCAAATCACGAAGTCAGTTCAAGCCCTAGCATTCTGGCTTCTTCAGTTCTTCTTTTCGCCATTTCGCATTTTCGCCTCGTTGGGGATCTCACTTCAAGACAATCTTGAATGTACTTGATTTATTCCCTGTAATCCTTGGTTCTCTTGAGGATATTGCAAAAGTATCTGATACAATAGATTCTAATAGAGCTCAAACACTTACAAATCTTCTGATGTCCTTTGATTTTGTGTTCGTGGCACACTTGATGGTTAGTATATTTGCGATAACAAATGCTTTGAATGTGGCCTTACAAAAGCACGATCAAGACATTGTGAATGCAATGGCCATGGTTAATGTAACCAAGACTAATTTGCAAAAAATGAGAGATGAAGGATGGGATTCTCATATGGAAAAGGTAATTTCTTTTATTGGTGACTATGACATTGCAGTTCCAGATATGGAGGCTAAATATGTTGTTCCCGGGAGGAGGTTGTTTAGAGGTAAATGCCCACAAGTGTCTAATCTACATCATTTTCGAGTTGATGTTTTTTTTGGTGTCATTGATCTTCAATTGCAAGAACTTGAAAATCGATTTCCCGAAATAACTAAAGAACTACTTGTGTGTATGTCTTGTTTGAGTCCTGTGGATCGTTTTTCTAAGTTTGATAAGGAAAAATTGATTAAGCTTGCAAAATTCTATCCTAATGAATTTCCAAGTTCAGAATTGATAGTCTTTGGTCATACACTTGAGAGTTACATTTGTTCTGTTAGAGGAGATGAAAGGTTTTGGAATTTGAAGGGTCTTAGTGATCTTTCAATCAAATTGGTTGAAACGGGATTGTCTGAAACTCATGATAGGGTCTATTTACTTTTGAAGTTGGTGTTGCTTCTTCCTGTCGCAACGGCAAGTGTGGAAAGGGTATTTTCTGGCATGAAGCAAGTGAAAGACAAACTACGAAATAGCATGGGAGATCAAATGTTGAATGATTGTTTAATTACTTATTTGGAGAATGATTTGTTTTTGAATGTTAGCATGGAAGATATCATGAATCGATATCAAAACATGAAAACTCGTCGAGAACTATTGTAATAAGTTTGCATTACTATTTAGTTGTCTTTTGTAGTATTATATGAACATTTGGTTGTATTTTGTACTGTTTGAATATTTGGATGTATTTTTTAGTACTATTATTTGGTTGTTCGGTAATTTTATTTTTTTTTACATACTTGATTATCGATTGTGACCCACCAGTCGGAAATTCCTGGGTCCGCCACTGTCTTCACTGCGCTCACGGCATACACCGAAGGGGACTTTCCCATGGTAGCTTTCGTGTTCTTCGTGTGTATTGCTTACGTTGCTTTGGAGGAACTCCGAGAAGCTTACTATCAGCTACCATACATGAAAAAGTGCTACTCTAAGACAAAATACTTGTTGAAGCTTTCCATTTTGGCTCTTTACATGCTCATAGTACTTGGTTTTACTTACAAAATGGCAATTATGTTTCCTTTATGAGTCTCTTTTTTCGTCTTTGTTGTTATGAGCACGGTATGTGGCCTTGAGTGCTATGAGATTTTCGTGATCAAAGGTGAAGTTAGCAACACCAGGAAGTCTAGCAAGGTGATAAACACAGTGTATGCTCGCTACTATACTACTGATACGGCATTCCTAGGGGATAACATAGTTTAGGCATGTTTAGTTTTTAACTCTAGCTTGTCTTTTTTTTTTTTTTTTTTTTAATTGTAGAATAATATTTGCTTAGATTTTTATAGTTGTATCTCAAGACAGTAATGTAGCTTGTGACGCTAGTATTGAGTGTAAATAATGTGTAATACTTGGGGGTTTCTCAAATTCTAATGCAATGGACAACTCCTTAAAAAATAACTCGAACCTAAAGTCATTTCGATACGATTAATTGCCCAAGAACATTGTAGGTTAGGATGTTGTATGATTAATGTTTCAAGTAGCCATTCTTCTTGCTGTTCTCCTTGAAAACCATTAGCAAGTTCGGCAAGAAAAGTATAGTGAAATCCCCATACCTCTCACATAACAACGTAAGTAAAATACTAAATTAAATTTACTGGCTCTCTAACTCTCTTTTTAAAGCTCATATAAAATAGTTATGCATCGTATATCCTATATCTTGTCATATGTCAAGAACTCAAGACTCTCTGCCTATTATAATTAGCGATTTCCCTATTTTTTTAGGGGGATTTGTTAAACATCGCCCACAACTCTCTATATAAAGCCCACAATTATTTTTACTTTGACTTTTTTGCCCTTTTTCTAATTTTTACCGAAAACGTAATTCTCTCTCACGAAAAATGTGGAGCCGAGAGCCGTCATCGTCGCCGGAAAGCGAGTTAATTTGGGGAAAAAATTACGAAAAGTAGGGGTGGCGTCTAGCCGGAACGCCACCACCGTGGCGGTGGCGCCTGGCCAGGACGCCGCCACCATGGTAGTGGCGTCCCGGCCAGGCGCCACTGCCACGGTAGTGGCGTCCCGGCCAGGCGCCACTGCCACGGTAGCGGCGTTCCGGCCAGACGTCACCCCTACATTTCGTAATTTTTTTTTTATAATTTTATTTAAAGGTTTTTTTTTTTGTTTGGTTTTTTAACTTTGATAAATTTGAAATTAAATATGTGTTTATAAGTTCGAAAAGAAAAAAATTTATTTTAATTTGAAATTATATTTTAAATATGTGTTAATAAAATTATGTTTAATTTTGTATGTGTAAATTATATATGTGTTAATAATTTCAAAAAAAAATTATGTTTCAATTTTTTATGTGTATGAATACTTTTATACATAATTATGTGTTAATTTTGTGTTAATTATGTGTAAATTTAGAAATTAAATGTATTATGTGTTAAATATAGAAATGAAATTTACAAATAAAAAATTAGAAATTACTTATGTGTTAATTTTGTGTTCAATGTATTTATTTAATCTTTATATAATTATATGTATTTAAAAATAATATGGCGTTGTTGCAGGATTATGGTGGAGACAGAAATGATTATAGTGGGATTTTTGTACATGATGGTCCCTTCGAAGATGCTCAACAAGCGATTGATTGGGAAAAACAGGTTGCAATTAAATCTAGTTTTTGTTTAGTAGTAGCAAGTCATAAATCTCTCGAGGACTCTAGACGGCGACATGGTATGATGTATTGAGTTCATAGCACAAAACCCAGCCAAGAAAATGAAAAGGGATGATCTGAGTAATAAAACAAAACCAAAATTAAATGAAATTCTACAACATTTGAGATTGTCAATCAATTAGACTAAAACCCAAAATAATTGAAACGTAAATCAACTAAAACGCTCAATAAACCCCATGCACGCAACATGCCATACAGTTAAACCCTAGATTTAAATACAATGGCTTTTTACTACTACACAATAAATAAAAATTCAATGCAATTTCACAACAAATCAATAAAACCAAGTATATCTAAATGATATTCAAGCACAAAAGCAAGGAAATTGATGAGAAAAGAACAATATTACCATAAATTAAAGAAATTAACAAGCAGCGGAAGAAATGTAACACGACTTCGACCCAAATTCGGTAAATTTCAGGCGGCTTCAAAAGATAACTGCGATTGTATAACAGCATAAGAATACAGGATCGTGATGAACAATTAGTTTTAAAGTATGAATTTTTCAAATCTGAAAGCTAGAGAAAGAGAAGAGAGAGAGAGGGTTTCTATTACGTGTGTGGGTAGTAGGGGCGGTTTCTGATTTTTATTTTTTTTTATTTTTTATGTTTTAAAATTTCATACACCGCTTTTTTGAAGTCATGGGTCCCATCCTTGGGATGTAAGCCTACGGCCCCCCAATCATTCCTTTCCGGCATTTCGACGCTTTTCCATGTTGAGAAACTACTTTGACTGGAAAAGGCGTCGATAAAAAGCGGAAACATATTTTTCCACTAACGCCTCATAGACAGAGTCGAGCCAACAACGTCTAGAAAGTAAGGGATTTGTAATAGTGATGTGTTGTATCGTGATCGGATACGTCAATGGAACAACCTAGCTGCCTTTTAGTTTTTCATGTGTATACCTTTTCTATGTAACCTTGTATTTGTATTGCTATTTTTATTCCAGTTATTTATTTTTTGTATTCTAATTTTGACTAAATTTATATCTTGCATGCATACTAATTAGTATTTGCGCGTTACAAACTAAAAAGGTAATGTCAAATTTTAAAAACTTAAAATGATAATGTCAAATGTTACAAACTTAAACGATAATGTCAGATTTTACAAACTACTATGATAATGTACAAAATGTTCTATAAATAAACTGCCAACAGATCAGTAATCCCTCTTTAACGCCCACTGCCACTGCGCAAGGTCCTCGACCGTTTTCTGCTTACCGCAGACAAAGTGGACGTAGATGATGTGCCCGATCTACTAACAAATCTACCATCTCTACCCTTACGCACATCTACCATATGCGTCTCATACATATCATCAAGCCTCTGACTGAATGGACCATAATCATCATATGGTCCACTTTGATCGTCCACATCCTCGTCTGCGTCCTCCTCCTCCTCCTCCTCCTCCTCCTCCTCATCCTCCCAGGATGGTGAACCCGTTCTCTGCGAGCCGAGGCCGAAATACCACCCGATCTAACGTGTCTGGGCCCCGAGCTCTCCATTGAATAGTTTCTAGTTCTAATAACTTCCATACTCTTCCCCGCACCAGGTCGAAAATGCGATACCTAACTCAATTTAAAAAATTAAAAAATATATAAATATAAAAAAAAATAACGAACCAAAAAAAATATCAAATAAACAAAAATAATACTAACAAATTGACATAAAAAAAATTAACAAAACACTGCAAAATAAATAAAACCAAAAAAATACAAAATAAAAAGAAAAAAATTACCAAAACATACAAAATAAATATAAACATAAAAAAATTTAAAAAAAAAACAAATAAAATACAACAGAATTGGAAAAAAAATAAAAAAAAAAACAAAAAAAACATACAAATAATTGAAAAGTAAATATAAACATAAAAAAAATACAACAAATTTGAAAAAAAAATAAACAAAAAAATATACAATAAAATAAAAAAAATATATATAAACATAAACAAAAAAAATCTGAAAAAAAAATTACAAAAAACTGAAAAAAAAAATATAAACATAAACAAAAAAAATAAAAATAAAAACAAAAAATAAAATAAAAAAAAAGGGTGGCGGCGCCCAGGCCAGATGCCAGCCCCACGGCGGCGGCTGCTGGGCAGGAAGCCAGAGCCACGGCGGCGGCGCTCTCGCAAGACGCCATCACTGTGGCCCTGGCGTCCCACCCAGCCGCCGCCGCTATGGGGCTGGCGTCTGGCTTGGGCGCCGCCACCGTGGCCACGGCATCCTGGCTAGGCGCCCGCCCTCTTCGAGGTTTTTTTTTTAATTTTTAAAAAAAAAATTACCTTGCCACCATGACCGCCTTCCTCCGCCTCCGCCGCCGTCAATTCCTTGCGGTAGAAAGAAGATGGGTGGGAGGTTGGGTGATGAGAGTGTGTAAGGTTTTTTTTTTTTTTTTTTTTTTTTTTTTTTTTTTTTTTATATTAAGGGCAAAAGTGTTAATTCAATGAAAATTTGTGGGCTTTATGTGGAGATTTGCGGGCGATGTTTAGCAATCCACTTCTTGTAACTCTCAACACTTCTTATTTCCCGCTTCGTAATGCATTATATATTTATATGATTCAATGACTTAGATATCTAATACTATGAGAGTATCAATTCAGGCTAATCTAACAATGCAAGATTGCTCAAGACTATATTGTTTATCAAATATTATCAGGAAAAACTTAATAATTTTGACATTACTAACCTAATAAAAATCAGATTTTCTTTGCCTAGAAAATTCGAAAATTAGAAGGTACTTAGAAGATAATTAGTGAAATATCCGAAAACTATATACTATAAGTATACATTTTCGGTTTTTATAAAATAAATAAGTGGATAATTAATTCTATCCAAAATAATAATTAAGTTTATAAATGGATTTGGCGCCTAATCTTTTACTCCAAAATTCAAATAATTAATTAAATTACCAAAATACCCATCTTAAAAAATAATTACTAATTAATAAATTAGACAATACTTACAAAATAATACGGGTATTATAGTTTTAATCATCTTTGATTTGATACAATCATTTTTAGTACTCTTACAATACTTAGATTATATGATCTTATTTACCAATAACTTATTGTAGTTTATGTACAAAATTTTCTTCTTCTTCTCTCCCCACCACCAGCACTATCTTTCAGCTTAGCAGAAGGTCCACTTCTGCTACAAGTGGATAGCGAATTCCCTTCGAATACCATGGACAACATCTGCAAAATTGTGAAAGGATACTCTCAATTACTTCCTGTTTTGTAATAATCGCAATATTTTCCTTTTATTTCCGTTTCATAATAATTGCAACACTTCCTTATTTGTCAAGAGTCCACTACTATTTTATTATTTCTCTCTCTTACCAACCCCACTTACACGGTTACACTACATTTTTATTTATTTCTTACTCTCCTACTAACAATTAAATATATCCCTTTCAAGTATACTTTATATTATTAAACTCCTACTTTGAACCCCACCCAATAATTTTTCTAAAATTATGTGTCATACAATCATACCTATTATTGTGATTATTATGAAACAGAGGGAGTAATAAATTATGAGCCGCATTGAACAGCAAGATACTAATCTTCAAATCTGGAATCGAACCAATCAATTGATTAAGCTAAGAAAGGTCCCCTAAAACATTATTGGAAATTTGATCTATTAATCCAAACCAAGGTAATTTGGTATAATCAAAGTTAATTCGGTATAAATACTTTAAAAACTTTTGTATGCATCCGATTTACAATAATATTAGTGTACAATGAACAATTTTAAGGTAATTTACTTTTAGCTGATTTGGGGTACGGTAACTTTTAAACTTCTTTGAGGTAACTTTTAACCTAGTATGATTCTAAGTATATATATATATAATCAAAGCATTTTAAGGTTGATATTATTAGTCACTGATTGAGATTTGATTTTTACTTATTTAAAGTGTACTAATATCGATAAAGCATAATTTACTTTTATTTAAATTGGAGTAACTTACATTTATGCTGGGGTAATTTTTATTTAAGTTGGGATAATTTTTTAATCATTTTAAGATAACTTTTCAACGAATTTATTGTACACCCAATTTTTTTAAAAGTATGTGCAAATACTTTTTTATGGTATAACAATCATCTTTTCTTAGTGCACAATAAAATCAGTGTGCAACAGGTTTATTTTAGAATTTTTAATTAAAATATTGCTCCACTAAAAGAATTTTTTTTTTTTTGACATTAAAAAGAAGACACATTTTTCTAAATCTTATATATACTATTTTTATTGACGTTTATAATATGTTTAAGCAAAAGATTATAATAAACACAGCACAAATTCTTATACGTGAATATGTGGCTAGTCACATGGTGTGGTCACTTCACATATAAGACAATTAAATAAGTAATAGGGGGTTATGGTGATGAGCAAATGGGGTTACCTTGACGTATGTGGGTTACTTAAATGAAAAAAAAAAAAGTTACTCTCTTACATAAGTGGAATCATTCTTTCAATTTTTAAAACAAAAAAATAGGGGTTACTCGAATGAACAAATGGGGTTACTTATTTCTAAATTAATTGATATTACTCATATAATGAATTGGAGTTACTTGAATGGACAAAATGAAGTTACTCTTATGAATAAATAGGGTTACTCATATATATATAAATAAAGATTATTCTTATAAATCAATGTGGCCACACCGTGTGGCTAGCCACATACAAGACTTGCTCTAAACACATATATAAAATTTTAGAGATTGTGCATCAAAAATGATTATATTCTTGATATGCCATTAATTTCTTTGATAATACAACTTTAATACTCCCTCCGTTTCATAATGTTAGTCCCATGTGGACTTAATCACATAAAATAAGAAAAAAAGAATATTTGGAATCTAACATTAAAGTACAAAATAATTCATAATTAGTAAACCTTATTTAAGTTTTTTGATTTTTTTTTTTTGGGGAAAGCATAAGTCATAAAGCATAATTCAAGGTAAAGATTTCCTTACTTAGAGTCATGTCATCAATCCACAACCAATTAATTCCAAAAAAAATTAAGTTAAAAATGAAATATATTCAATATGGTTAGAACTTTTTGAAATGTCCAAAATAATATATAGAACTAACATTATGATACGGAGGGAGTAATAGTTAATTATCATGATCATGATTTTATAATACAAAAATTATTAATAACCCAACTCGTTATAATCCCGTCAAACTAATAATAAAATGTAGTATTATTTCAATTCATAATAGTAAGAAAATAAACGTATACACAAAATTTGAATAAATGTATGCCTATATAAAACATTAAATTTTGAATATTAAAATCATGAGGTTCTGTAGCTCAATTAGTTAGAGCATTGGTCTTATGAGCCGAAGGTTGCGACTTCGAGCCTTGCCAGGACCATTTCTCTCGTTCTATGTATAGTTTTTAAATATTTTAAATGTTTTATTTTTCTACCTTTATGTATATCATTACATATGTATAGTTTTCAAATATTTTAAATGTTTTATTTTTCTACCTTTATGTATATCATTAAAAGTAACAATTTTGTAAAAAGTAAGATCATTAGCTCAGTTAATAAAATAGCGATATGAGTTAACATCTTAATTTCAAATTTATTTGACAAAAAATGATACTTCGTACACGAAGAGCTTTTTAATAGAATTTATGTTTTTTTTTTTTTTTTTTTGGGTGATGTGTCTGATTTCAATACCCAACTGATCCACCAATCTCTACAATCTTACTTGACTTCTATTTTAATGAGGCGAGAGTATATAAAAAATTAGAAGATTGAAACATTTTTCATGGGTATGTGTAATTGTGTACTGATATGGAAAATCCTAATGATTTTAAAGGAGGAGGAGGTAAGGGATGGGCACAAGTGTGCAAGATATTAGTTGTACGAGTGATGTTTAGTTTGATATTTTTTTTTTAAACTATGTAGCTTGATAATTAAATAAGTGTGTTTAGCTTTTTTTTCGTTAATTTCTAGATAACTATCTTGAGAGTGTTTTTCAAGCAAAGATTTTAGCTTGACTTATTTGGTGTATTTTTTGAGCAATTTCGGTTTTAAATTTATTTATTTGTAAAAGAGTACGATTATAATTTATAAACTCATTCAATAATTCATCCAAATTCAAATAACTTTATGTTTGACTCGACAATGTACATGATCACCTCGTTTATTCTTTTTTTTTTTTTTTTTTTGTCATAAAAATCGATTTCAGGATCCTCTAGAATCAGGAAGGAAGCTCTAACCTCCTGAGTTATCCCTCACTCTCACCTCGTTTAGTCAATTTCATTTGTAAGCAATTAAGTTCATGCTCAAATACATCTCGCAAACTTGAAAATATATAGAGAGATTAAAAATTATTTTAATATTATCGTATTTCTTGTAAAGAATAATTAAGCTTTTTTAAAAAAGAAAAAATAAATATTCAAGTAAAGTATATACAAATGTATGCATAAAAATTAGACCTAATCAAACCAAGTCCAACACACACACACCAAAAACAAAAAAAAACAAAAAAACCAAAACCAAGTTTGGGCCGAATTTCAAGCCCATTCCGTTTTTCCAAAAAAATTAAAATAGGTTTGGGTAGCCCGATCCGATTTTGGTCTGTAAAGCTTGCTATTTTGGGCTCGAAATAGCGAGTTTGGGCACGAATTTAGTGTCATGAGGTTGGGCCAATCTCGAAATAGGCTGATTTTTTTCGTAAAGTCCAGCCCAACCCATGATCACCTCTTTTAGCTATATTTTTTTTGGTAGTCAGAGGGTATGGTGGTGGCTCCGATGGTGGCTAGTGGGGGTGTTGTGGTTGATGGTGAATGATGTTTAATGTCTAAGAAGAGGAGGGATATATTGTTTTGTGTAACAATACTTAGTAATGTAGGGTAGTAGTTTGGGAAACCTTTAAGCCAGCAGCCATACAAGCTGTTAAGATCCACATTTACGACGCTTCCGATTGATCAAAGCAATGAATGACAAAGACATCCCTAGAGAATGCAATTGGTATAATAATCTAATGCTTTCAGGTTTCATTGTACCAACCCTACACAGTAATACCTTCATCTCAATCAGAGCAACATAGACCAGGAAAAGCACATAATGTCAGATTGTTTTGCAACATCAACTTCAAGTTTTCTCATCGACAATGACAGGAAAAGGGTACACTAAAATGCTCCTGTAAGTCCTAATACTTGGTAGCACATAATGGTGACGAGGCAGCGCCTGTGTGTGATGTGTGATCCATATCCTCATGCGGTCAAAACACCATGTTCAAGGCCTCAAGGGTTATAGTATTGCAATTTCCGAGGGGCTTTAGACTTCAGCATCAGTGATTAGCTTTGAATCAAGCTTGGAGAACTCCATAAAGAAGGCTTTTAAATGCATATATGAATGCAATATGTCATCAACTGCACACATTTCTCTTATGCTATGCATTGATAGCTGTGGAGCACCAATATCTACTGTGCGAATTCCCACACCACTAGCCAGGATAGGACCGATTGTAGAACCACAAGGCATGTCATTTCGCACCACAAATTCCTACAGATATATAAATTCATCACGTTAATTTTGCACGTCACAAGAAAGTAGCTAATACTCCGTTAAGGAAGAAACATATGGCTCAATCATTTATTAAAAATATGACATGGACTATAGGAATTGGTAAATAGTAATAGCATTCAAAACAAAATTCCAATCAATGTACATTAGAACCAAGACATTTGGAGCAACTAGCACTATGCTAATATATTTGAATCAAGACTTGATTGGTAGTAACTAGTTCTACCAAAATAATTTCATTGATAAATAGATAAAACCAGTTCAGGAGTACCTTTGCAAGCATATTAGATATGATTGGAAATATGAATCAAGATAAGTGATAATTTTACCAGCTAAATTCCGATAAAAATTTGCCTTTTTTTGGCCAACACAGATTTGCTCTTTCAAGACAACAATAAATTTTTACTTAAACTACAACTGCAATCCTACTTTCATAGGGTTTGTTAATCTAATCAAGATCAGCTGAACATAAAGAGCTACTACCTTTTTCCCTTTTAAAATTGAGGCACAAAGACAAGGGGAATTAGTGAATTAAACCTTTAAAAACGGGGAAAAAATTACTATTGTCAAGCTAAAATATCAAAAAATCATTTAGAATAGAAGATAAGAAGGATTAGACCTTGAACTATTGTTCCTTCCATTTCATTTATAGTCAGAAAGTGATTGTAATTTAGCATACTCATTAGTTCATTACAAGTAACAACAATAATAGGCCTTGAAAGTAACTAGTAGTCTAGTACTGTATATCATACATGAGTAGATAAATGAAGTTTATATAATATAAAATTTGCAATATGAATGTAAAAGTTGCTTTTTTATGTTCACGAGGAGTCAATGAACTAGGCGAAGTCACTCACTTGGGGAATGATCAAAACACAATGTATTGTAATGCATCTCAATACATGAATACCATAAATAGTGTGATATGTGTTGCTTCTAATTACGATAGCCTGATAAAGTAAAATTGAGCATGGACCTGAACAGCAAATATACCAAATACACACATGATCATGCAACGTCATCACAATTATCATGAATATTAATATGAAGTTATGAACCCAGACCTGAATAGGAAGTTGGTGTATTTTCCCTATCTCCTTGAATATAAAGGAGGTTACAGCATTAGTGGCATAACGCTGATTTGCATTGTGTTTGATAACTAATCCCCCATGCATCTTTGGTTGATGATTCTCTTCATGTTTGTCCTGAAGATGATTTTTTTGAATTTATCAAAATCCAAGTAAAGCTTGATCAATTGATGTAAAATTGTGAATTCCAAATGAAAAGAGTCAAGTCAGCCTACCATGTAGTTAGGGTGTAGCGCATGAGCCATGTCAGCTGATACAAGAAAACTTTTCTGCACAATTTTTTCTAGCATCTGAACAATTTACGGAGGGAATGAGTTGCATATAAGAGAAGCAAAGATCAAGCATAGAAGCATCAACAATCATTCTCCAGTTGAGACCCAAGTCTGTACTCTGCTATTTAATTTCCAAAAACAAGATCTCCAACGGTGGAGAAAGTGAGAACTTGTGGGAACTATTCCATTTAAAACGATAGCAATTGAAATACACATTAATTTTCAAAATCTCATTGCCACCTTAACATCAGAGCAGAAGGCATTAGTAACTCTGGAAATGGTGTCCAATGTGACAGGAGATCCAGCTCCTTGGGCTGAATTAGATCCGACTTCTTCATGATCATAGAGTGCCACCATTCTAACACCAACTTCATCATCAAGACTACCCTCAGGGGATGTAGCATCTATCAATGCCTGAAACACCATAGCAATTGGTA
Organism: Chenopodium berlandieri; assembly: GCA_034703905.1. NCBI lineage: Eukaryota > Viridiplantae > Streptophyta > Magnoliopsida > Caryophyllales > Amaranthaceae > Chenopodium > Chenopodium berlandieri. The sequence continues at coordinate 8,807,045 of CM068285.1, forward strand.
AATCACGGTAGTCAAAAAGTAATCATCACATGTTTCCCTCACACCACAATCCCTCCCCCCCCCCCCCCCCCCCACCTCCCCCCCCCCCCCCCCCTGCAAAAAAGCAAACAAAAAAAAAAAAAAAAAAAAAAGAGAGAGAGAGAGAGAGACACCGTTAAGATAGAAAGTCTCACTCATTTTGACTAACACTTCAATAACACAAGTTTTTATTATTTGGTAACAATTTCTAATTCACTTTGGGAAAAAAGTAATAACCACTAGCACATAGATAGTCAAGAGAAAAGTGTCATGTGAAAATTTGAGAAATATTGTGTATTGGTTTACCGCATAGAAAAGTATGAAAGTAAAAAAAACATAGGGAAACACAGAATTATCTGATAAATATTTATATGATAGGCCATCGATTTGCTGCGCTATTTCATCTTGTTCCATAGCTTAATTCAATGTACTTTTATCTTTGGCTGATCTTCTATTATCTTATTGCTTTGATAACTTCACATATTTTATGTTTTGTTTTGGTAATAGATGAAGACGAAAAACAAATCCTATCTCAATCTCTAGTCTCTCCCCCCCACCCTCCCTGCTTGGTCATACAGCCATTTGAGGAAAAAATTTCCAAATGATATTATCATGAGAATATAATACAACTCCTCCCTCCCACCCTAGGGCCGATTCATCAGATTGGTTTAGGTGGTTGTGAGGAGTTGCAAGGGGGATAACAGTTGGGAGATTTACTGTGGGTGGCTCAGGGCTAGTAATAGCCATGGACTTGGGACTATTGTATTGCATGAAGTGCATGAGCTGGTGTGTACAGCAACATGTAAACAGAGTTTAAGGTGGTGCACAAAACATGCGTAGTTCTATTAAAGTATGTAAGAAGGTTTGAGAGCCATTGAGTCCACAGAAACAACTTGTCACTGAGGCAGTGACTAAGCAATGCATAGTATTTCACTAGGAGTCCAACCAGCACCATTTTACTCAGCTAAGTTGTTGGAGTCCAGTACTTCAATGGCCTTTGGTAGTCTTCACAAATCACAATGTTCATCTTGGTAATCAATCAGGGAGGAGAATAGGGAACTTTGTGTCAGTGAACTGCTCCTGCTGACTAAAAGATAGTCAACAAATTGATGATATGTCTTGTGTGATAATTAGTGATATCTATAGTGAGGACAGTGAGAAAGCATACAGTGATCTCTGGGAATATTTCTTTCACTATCTGGAGGCCTTCTATTCTGAAAAGGAATCCCGATGATCCCTTTTTCAGTTATGGAAACTAAAATGACATCCCTTTTTCAGTTATGGAGACTAAAATGACATTAAAGCAGGGTTCAGTGGCAGATATTATGGGCCAGTTTTCTTCACCAAAGTGTGTGTGTGTGTGTGTGTGTTTGTGTGTGTGCGCGCGTGTGCGTGTGCATGCGTGTGCGTGCATGCATGGGTGTGGGTGTGGGTGTGTGCGTGTGCGTGTGCGTGGCGTGTGTGTGTGTGTGTGTGTGTGTGATGCAAAGTCACATAGTACGCAACAGTTTATGACTTTATCATTGAAATCAATAGTACAAAGTTGCAGACTCAGTCCTTCCATGATAGACTTATAGTGCTCTGTCACCAAATAACTGAACTAAATTTACTTTTTTCAAATAAAACAAAACTTGATCTGCAGTGTAACCTTCGAAATGCTAGTTTCTGTTCTTAAAACAAATAATGAATTACTGTTTCCATAAAAAGTGACTTATGGTAATCACAATGAAGCAGGACAGTATAAATAAATAATCAAAGATACACTGCCATGATTAGTGTTCTAAAATTTGGCAGGAGAGGAATCCAAAAGCCAAACCTTCAAGGAACAAAATGACATGCAAAGATTATCAAGCCTTCCTGAGAAAATAAACTCCTTTAGTGCACCAGCTATCAGACTTGGCTGAGTATCGCATGCTTGCAGCTCAAAATCACATATATCATCAGGTTCACATCCAATTTCCTTCGCTAGCAGCTGGTGAAACAAAATAAAAAATACAAAGGTATGCGTAAGTCTCTCTCATGCAATGAATTATATTCTTCAAGTGATTGTTAGAGAAGCATATGAATACTAGAATTGCGAAGAAGTGAAATGCCCAAACCTTAAGCAAGAGGGAATGATGTTTCTGGTTCTCAGTTGATTTATTTGCCTCAGTCTGAGCTCCATTATCAGCTGAATCATTATCATTAACAATTCTATTGAGTTCATCCTGGAATTTTTGTACAAGTAATAAGAGATAGAGACTCAGTGAAAGCACAGCTGTGTACCTTGTCAAAGAAAGAGCACATATGTAGAAAAAAAAGAAGGGGGGGGGGGGGTGGGGGAGGGCAAATAAACAAAAGATTTAAAAGAAAAAATAAAATTAAATAAAAATTAGAGCTTCTCTTTCTCGATGGTGTATTTATAACGCTACCAGAGAGCTCGTCTTAGATCTTGTTAAAAAATATATAAAAATAAAAATAAAAATAAAAAGAACTTTTTATCAACTCATCTGAAAGGAAAAAGACACTAATGAAACACTAGAAAAAGTAGTAACGAAAAGTTATTCTGTAACATGTGAAAAAAGTTGTTAATAACAGTTCCCATGGTTTTGGCCATATTATTCCCATTATCAGAAATCATCATAGGAATCAGGTTGTTCCCACTAAATCAGATATGTAAGGAATGAGAATCTTCGAATATGTTAGAAGTTTCCAAACCTTAAAGAAAGAACAAAAGCCAAAATCAGGTATCCTCTTAATGCAAAAACAGAGACAAAATGGCAATTGCCAGAAAAGGGTCTAGAAATACTCTCGTAATCTAGTTGCTAACAAGTTATCACAAATGGAATACAAATTATCATTTTATCAATCTCATAAGCTTATACTAACAACACTTGAAAATGTCAATTTCTTTTCCACTTAGATTGTGTCCAAGTATTCTTTCATTCAGTTAAACCTTCACACGCCATAAGAAGAATATACACAATATGCTAACTAGATTAGAGAACAGTTGGTCATAAAACCTTAATTGATGTCGCCAATATAGGAGCAAGATGACTTTGTGTATTTGGCTTGAATCCATCGCTACCCCTAATAAAATGACAAGGCGTTGAAATTAGGATACTGACTAAAAGAAGAAAATAGAAAACCCTCATAATAATAATTTTTTGAAAAATAAAAAATCATAACAATAAGAAAGTAAAATTAGAAACAGCATGGTCATAATAAATAAAAAGAAACAAATTGACAAATGGAATGCAGTGCGTTGATCAAAACTTTACCTGTCTAAGTGAATTGCCAATGTAGGAATCCGCATTATAGGATCATGAATCCTGACAAGCCGGTGAGAGTATGAATGAGAACCATCTTTCACTTTTTTGATGATCACACGTCCGGCAACTGCCAAATCGCGATCAAACCATGTGTGCCACAAGCCACCACCATACGTCTGGACACCGACCTCTAGATATCCCCCTTTAGTTACCTATCAAAGAATGAAATGTTTATTGTGAAAATAGTTCTCACATCAACCCTGCTCCTTAAGTTATACCCCTTACAAAAGTGTGTTTACCTTCGATGTTGGCTTTAATTTCAAACAAGGGCTATCCGTATGAGCACCGACTATATGAAATCCATTGCCAGCAACATATCTATACCAAAATATAGGACATCAGACATCCTTTCACCCAAGCACAAATGGATAAATTCTTTAATTTTACACTATCTTCCATCCTATGGGAAGGGTGGCTATTTGAATAACAAAATTACCCGTTCACCTACAAAATTAAGTCATGTAAGATTCAAATAAAACCTTAAGCCCATTGTTCATGGTAGGAGATATAATCACTTAAGCTTCCATCATATGGTCAAGCTTTCAATATCATCAATCAAACAATCATTAGTCAACACCAATTCCTAATCTACTCATTGATACCCACTTAATGACCATTTCTATAATGGTTTTGATATACGCAACCTTATCGGCTTACTTCAAGTATCTAGAAGTATAAACACTAACCATCAACTAAGCATTAATCAAGAAAACTTCGAAAAATATAAACACCCACATCCCAAATTCAATAGATTATTCTTAGAAATTTGAAATTAGAAAGATTCAAAAGCATACTTTTTACCAATGGCAAAAGCAACAATGGTGGAGTAATTTCTAGTGAAGAAATACTTCTTCCCAGCTTGTAAATTCCAATCTTCTCGCTCTGAAAGCTGCTCAAACCCAGCTTCCTTCAATTGTCTCTTGGATTCATCTGAGATTAAGCTTCAATTAGTCAAAGGGTAATTAAACATACCATAATCTAATCTCAAACCAATCAAACAAAAATTCCCAGATTTTTCCGCCCAATTATTAGAAGAAAAATAAGAAGTGTCGAAATTGATGGGAGTAATTGGAAAATAATCAGAAATGAAAGAAAAAGTTACCAACGGCATGAAAAGCAGTTGGAGAAGCATTCAAAAAATTGATGAGATCGGAAGCTACTGAATTTGCAGTGTTATCCTGCTGCTTCGCCATGTTTTTCTCTCCCAAATTCTCTGACTATCAAAATTCACTGTCGAAGGATTTGCGATAGTTGCAGTGCTTGCTTGATTCCCTAATATTTGTATGCCATCTATGTGGGCGCCGTTTGGTTTGATTGCACGGTTTGTTTGAATTTTTTAAAATAATTTTTTTTTTTAATTTATGTGCTAAAATTTATTATATATTTAGATAAAATTTCTAATATCAAAACATAATATTTTATATTTAATGAATTTAAAATTATTCGCCGTTGTTGTTTTGAATTATTTAATTCTAAAAGAAATTAATAATCTCTTATTTAATTGGTTATCACTAAAATTATTAATTCTACATGGCGCGTTAAGAAAATTAAATCCTAGGTGGCTCTCTAAAAACTAGGGAAAAAAACTCCTATTTATATATAGTTTTGTGCCCGGGCGATGCCCAGATGGTTGATAAAATTTTAAGAAAACATTTTTACTTGAATGTTAAATATGGTCAAATAATTTGTTCTAATAATGTAGGATATTTAGACATACTTTTTGTAGTTTTGTTTTTAAATAGATATCTATGTTATTATTGACTTGAAATTATTTTTATCAAAATTAAATTATTCTCACTGAACTGAAAGTATTTTTACCAAACTAAAATTATTTCGATTGATTAAAATTTTTTTTACTGATTCTTTAATATATTTTTTAAATAAGTTAAATAACAATGCACTTTGTATGCGGCTAGCCTCACCATACAAAGTAACTCCTATAAAAATGACCGAGTAACCCCTGTAATACTACCTAAGTAACCTTTAACATTGACTATGTAACCCCTATGTATAACACTAATTGAGTAACCATTATAGCACTGACCAGCACTGACCAAGTAACCCCTATAGCACTAACGAAAAACTCTTGTAATAGTTGGTGACACGGTTTGGTTAGCTACGTATAAAAGTTTATGATTAAAGATATTATTATAAATGGATCTTATTTTAAAGAACTTTTAAAACGAATTTGATGATGGAAATAGAATTGAGTTATATGATATTTATTAAAATTTATGATTAATTTTGTATATATGAAATATTAGAATTTTATCGATAATAAAACTGTATACAACAATATTATATTAAAAAATTTATCCAAAAATCGCTTACTTAGCATTTATCATATGTGTCACAATAATACCTATTTATCTCCTATGTGGCGCGACACTTGGCGAAAAACTAGAATGCTAAGTGTCACTGTCGTTTTGGGATTTTTTGATGTCCTTCGGGAGAGTTACAATTCCGAGACTGGAACCGTGCGCCTGTACCTGCAAAACAACAGAGACTCCGGGTGTTGGGAGCTCCGCCTCCGACGATCAAGTTAGTACTTGCTTTAGGAGTAATAAATGCGGAAAAAAGGTTAAGTGTTTTCTCTAGGTGAGAGTAATTAATTGGCGTAATCCCCCTTTAATGAGGATTAATGATGATATTTATATGCCTTGGGATGCGTGCCAGTCCTAAGTTTAGGTCAACCTAGGGCTGATTGGGCTTCCACAAATCTTTGGGACTGGGTGGCCGGTTTTCCCATTTGGCATGGGGCGAGGCCACGTGGCGTGACTCAACTGGTCCAAGGCGAACAGATCATGGCCTGACACGTGGCAGGCTCCTATTGGCCCATGTGGCGGACACATGGCGGAACCTGATTGGTCCACTTGTCAGATGGTGATTGGTTGGGAAAAATCCTCTAATCATTTGCCCCTCACAGGTGGCACGTGACTGTTCACATGTCACCTGTGACAGGTGTCGGCCTGTAACAGGCGACGGCCTGCTACAGGTGTCGCTTGGTGAATGGCCGAAGGTTTTTCTCGCTCATTTTTGAATTTTTGGAAGTGACCCTTCGACTTCTCATTTTGCCTATATAAGGGCGTGTTGACTTCAGATTTATTTTCACACTTGAAATCTTTTGAAAGAGAACACTCGGATCCCTGAACTTGCTCTGACATTTTTGGACATTAATAGCCTACCGCCTGATCTGTCAAGCCGGCTGATTTTTCAGGTCTCTGCTATTTACAGCGTCACTTCTTCAATTATTCAGGTAACCGTCTGTTCTCTTACTTTTCTTTTTAATTTCTTTTGAACTATGGTACCTCGAAAGCACTCGGCACGACCTAGGGTAATGATCAGTCGGTCACCGGGGACGGCTGAATCTAGGACTAGGAGTGCCGTCTACCCCTTTTCGGATCAAACTTTGCCCTTTATACATAACCCGACTGTCTCTTTGTCTGTGCAGAACACGATGGCTCGAACTAAGAGAACAGCCAGGATCACCAACTCTGATGGCTCCTCCTTCTATGTGTCGGTCAGCGAGACATCTGACTAGGCGCCTGATGCTGAAATCAACCAAAGCGGCTCTGTCGCTGGGAGCTCAAAGGAGGGAGCCAATGTGTTCCCTACCCATTTCACTGTTGACTTAGCCAGTCGACAGTTGACCACTACAGAAGGAGAGGGGTCGGTCCCCTCTAAGAGAAACGAGGAGTCGGACTCTTTTGATAGTGAGTCCAGCTCTAGTTCCTCAAGCCATCACACCCTGAATTCAGAGGAGAGGCACTCCCGACTGCACGAGTCAAGGCTTTCTCATGCGGTTGAAAAGGGGGACGAATGGTCAGAACCATCCGCCTCTAACAGGGAGTTGAACACTGTTTACTTCTGCCATGTCCCAAAGGGCCGCATCAAGGCCATGAAAGAAAAATTGGACTCCTTTCTATCGGACCATGTGATGGGTCTAGATTTTGATTTATTCTTGCCGGATGTTGAGGATGCGGTTGTCTGGCCCGAGACGATCAGTTATGGGGACGCCTGCTTTGGTTGCTATGAGGCAGCCATTAAGGCGGGGCTTCGATTTCCCTTGCATCCGGCTGTTCAGAAAATCCTCGATGGGTACGAGGTGGGGTTATGGCAGTTAGCCCCTAACTCTTGGTTTAACATCCTTGGCGATGTGGGCGGATGTTAAATGCACGAGGTGGAGCCAAATTTTGAGGCGTTCACCCATATGAACTACTTGAGACGGACCCCCAAAGCAAGCGGTACCGGCTGGTACCAGTTATCAAGCCACAAGGGCTTTTTGATGACAAGAGGGAAAGAAAATAAGTGGAAGGACTAGAGGAACACCTTCTACCTTATCCAAACCTCTGATCCTCTGTTGAACAAGTGGTACAACAGATGGAATAGAAATCCGCCTCTCCTTGCAGGCGGTGCTGCCATGTCGCCTGTTCCTCGCAAAGCGAGGGAAGCGATCCTGGACCGAGGGCTCTTCAAGGTGAAAACACAACTCAACCCTGCTAGCGGGGAACGGGAGCAGGTGCCTTTACACTGTATCCCCAAATTCAGGTGGCTATATGACGAATACTTCCTAGCCGCATGTGGCCTGAGTAGTCGGGTCTCGAGAGGTAGTCGGCACCTTGATCTTTTTTAGCAGATGTGGTTTTATTCCTCTTAACTTTTCTAACTCTCGGTTGTATTTTTTCAGCGGAAGCAATGGACAGCATAACTGCTTCCAGGAAGGCGGCAACCATGCTAAGAGCCGCAGTAATGGGCAGTCCAAAGCCCTCCACCGAGCCTTCTTCAAAGGAGTCGCCCCAAGTGAGTTCAGACTCTTCAAGCCTTTGTCTTCTCTAAATTTTTGCTTATTAACATTCGGCACCCATTTTTTGTAGGCGGACGCTTCTAAACCCTCCTCCTCCCATCAACCAGACTCAAAAGTTCAGAAACTGACAGGTGGGAGTACGCCTGGTTCGACCAGGAAACAGGCGGCTGACAAGCAGCCGATCACCCCTCAATCTGGGGGTAAATCTACTCAAGTCCCTAGCCGACCCCAAGAGGTACAATCCGGCGTCCTGTTTTGCCGATTCATTTCTTCACATTAGTTCATCGTGCTGATGCTTTACCGTTTGATACAGGCGGTCATTAGGGACCGGACTTGGTCGAAATGGCCAAGTCCATGGTGAGAGTTGTCCCTCATGAGGAGAGGGACGCGGTCCGGGGAGTCGGTACCCTGGACCTTGATGGTATAATGGGTCTCCTTTCTGAGGTACGCTTTGTATTTTTGTCGTTGCTTTCCATGACGCCTGTTTTCTTATCTTAGTATCTGACACCTGTTTTTCTTTTATAGTCCCTGCTCCGAGTAAACGGCCTTCGCAAACCAATCGGTGCGAAGAACAAAGAGGTAAAGGCTGCTAAAGCCATGGCCGCCTCTGACTGTGACAAGGCAATGTTTCAAATTGCCCAAAATGAAATTTTGACAACTGATATTCTTTATTATCAGGCGCAGGCCACTGCGGCGGTCCGCACTGAGTTGGAGGCGGCCAAGAAGAAAAATACGGAGCTGGAGGCCACCATCAAGACCCTCCGAAAGCAGCTGGAGCCTCTCAAGCATACTGCGCATCTTAATGAATCTTTGCTGAAATCAGTAGAGAATCTCAAAGGCCAGTTGAAGATCCAGGAGGCGGCCCTCACCAAAGAGCGGACGGCCAAGGCTGAAACTGATAAGATGGATTTGGTTAGGTCTATGATGGAGGACCTGGCCAAAATCCAGAAAATGACCTGGTCCCGCCTCTTCCCAAAGGCCAATTATGCCTCATGGGAGAAGAAATTCAAAGCTTGTACTGAAGAGTACAATCGAAGAATTATGGAGGCGGTGGCTGTGGCGGATGAAGCGCAGGCGATCAGCGAGGAGGAAGAGGTGGTGGTCGCCATTGACCCATTGGAGGAGAAAGAAGTAAACAAGGATCCGGCCCTTGAAGGCGAATCAACTATGAAGGATGATTCGAAGGACCAAGCGCCCACAGTTGACGTCGATCAGGCGGTCGTTAATACCGATGCCCCTCCAAATGCTTAAGCTTTTATTTTTCAACTTTTTCTTCGGCCTGCGTGCCGTTTATTTTGTCTCTTTACCCGACCAGGGGGCCGGGGTACTGAATATTTTGCCGGTCTTTATGGCCGGCTGTTTATATTATTTCGGCGACCATCTTTTTGGTCGTCTTCGCTCTCCAAATTTTGCTCTATGTTTTATTTTGCATAATTTGCTAAGTGTCATACCGATTTGTATGTCATACGGCTAAATTTGTAAGCCAAAAGTTGCGAACAGGTACAATGTAAGGACTGCTTATGCCCCTGGACAACTGGTTGTCTTAGTTCCAGGTTAGGCGATCAGTCGGCCATTTATCTAGTCGGGCCCCAACATATTTTAGGAAATACGTTAGGTTTGTTTAACTTCTCCAGGTTAGAAAGGAACAGGCCGCTTATAACTAGGCCGCCTGTTAGTTAAAATAGGAATAGTTCTTGAGTCTTGTTTGCCAAAAAGCGGTTGACTTGTGAACCAACTCTTCAAACATGTTTGGTTTGAAGAGAAATTGTCTTAGCAGGGTCGGGGTACGAGAGCTCTGGTTCGCCTTTAGGCAGGCGGAATCATCAAACCTTTTGAATCCTGGCTAAGTATGAGAGTGATTATGGGTAATCTTTGAGGTTACTCACTCGTCATGTTTATGCTTGAGTAGTAGAGGAACCAAGCGGTGTAGGCCGGCTAGTCCCTTTGATTCACCAATTTTGTTGGTTATTTACTCAAGATGTGATAACCTAGTAGGAATAGGGGTTTGAATGCTCATGTTTAAGAAACAGGCGGTCTATTCAAAAACCTTTTTGATTTTGAACCAAGTTTGAGATAGTGACTATAAGTTAACATTGGTGTTACTTAGTCGCCGTCATTTCTGTTTGAGTAGTAGAGGTACCAGGCAGCAGAGGCCGGCTGGACCCCTTGATTCGCCAATGTTTTTTGGCTATTAACTCAAGAGGTACCGGCTGTACTTATCCCAAGTAATACAGTCGGTTATCCGACGCGGATGTTAACTGCTAACACTCGTTGGATCAGTGATAGAGTTATCCTTGTCTCAGAAACGGCTACGTGGTTGTCTTTGTGGACAGTCGTATAGGTGTCGTGTAATTAGTTTATAGAACAATGTTCCACCCAAAAGGGAGCTGCTCTCTGCGACGAATTTCATCCGAATGGATGCCGCCGGACGCCTGCTATGATGTTGGGACAGGTCGAATTAGTTTTTAAAAGTTGGATCAGTTGACTGGGCGCCTGGTCTGATCATTTCGGCCATAGGCCTTAGGTAGTTCACAGTGAACCAAGTATGGGAGAGTAGCCGGCTGTAGAAGTACAGGCGGCGTGCCCCTCTTTATTGAACGCATATTTGAAAGGTATGGAGAGTAGCCGACTATTTTACCAGTAGGCATGACCCTCTTAATACAAAATAGATGAAGTGAAATAGCAAACTTTTATTAGTAGCTCTCGGCTATTTACATTATTCAAAAATAATACTTTTTGAGATTATGTACATTCCAGGTTCGAGGCAAGGATTGGCCGTCTGGTGTTTCTGGCGGTAGGTACCGTCCCGAACCTCTTCACAAATTCAGTAGGGTCCTTCCCAGTTGGGAGTTAGCTTTCCTGACTCATTAGCCCTACCGACTGCTTCCATCTTTCTTAGCACAAAATCCCCCACGTTGAGTGGACGCCTGTGCACTCTTTTGTTATATGACCTTGTCATTCTCAGGCGGTAGATTTCATGGCGCAGGGCTGCATTGCCCCTTCTTTCTGGAAGTGAGTCCAATGCCAGGCGCATGGACTCCCAGTTTTCCTCTTCGTCATACAACATTACTCGAAGAGTCGGCTCGTAGTGTTCAATTGGAAGAACAGCTTCTGCACCATAGGTTAGGAGGAATGGAGTTTCTCCAGTCGACCCTTTTTCAGTCATCCTAATGGCCCAGAGAACATGTGGTAGTTCATCTGCCCATAGGCCGCCTGCTCGTTCAATCTTCTTTTTGAGACCGTCTGAGATGATTTTATTGAAAGCTTCTACTTGGCCGTTTGCTTGAGGACGGCCGACTGATGCAAAGCAGTGCGAGATGCCTTGGTCTCCCAGCCAATTTTTGAGAACAGTCATCTCAAATTGGGGACCATTATCAAAAACCATAGACATGGGCACCCCAAACCGAGTGATGACATTTTTCAAGATGAATGAAATCACATCCTTCGTCTTGATTCCCTTGACAGCCTTTGCCTCTACCCATTTAGTAAAGTAGTCGACTGCAACAAGTATGTACTTCTTGCCGCCTGTAGCAGGCGTATAGGGACCCAGGATATCCATGCCCCACTTAGCAAACGGTGGTGGGCTATGGATGGCAGTGAGATCAGTAGCCGGACGGTGAATTAATTTGCCGAACCTTTGACACTTGTCACATTTTTTCACCATCTCCATTGCGTCCGCTTTTAAGTTAGGCCAGAAGTAACCCTGCCGCCTTGCTCGTTGAGCAAGCGACTTGCCGCCTACATGGGAAGCACAGTAACCAGAGTGAAGATCTTCTAAGACTTCTTGCCCCTTTTTTGGGGTAACACATTTCAAGAAAGGCTGAAGGTACCCTCTCTTGTGGAGTTCCCCTTTTATCATCTCAAAACTGGACGCTCGCTTTTTCAGTGAGGCCGCCTGGTAATGATCATCCAGCAAGGTGCCGTCTGTTAGATATGCCCTGATTGGATCCATCCAGGTTGAACTTCGATCTAGAATTCCAACAGGGTCTTCTTCAATACTTCTTTTCTCCATAACCTCCCAGAAGACAGTTCTTGGAGTATCACAGGAGGCCGAGGATGCCAACTTTGAAAGAGCATCCGCCTGGTTGTTTTCGAATCTTGGTACTTGAGTCAGGTGAAACTTTTCAAGGGATCCGACTGCATGTCGTACCGCCTGCAAATATTTAATCATGGCCGGATGAGTTGCTTCGTATTCGCCATTGTACTGGCTCACTATCAATTGTGAGTCAGAGCAGGCGTCTATTCTTCTTGCCCCAGCCGCCTTGTACATGCGGATACCTGCCAGTAAAGCCTCATATTCTGCCTCATTGTTCGAGGCTTGGAAGTTAAAACGTAGAGCATACTCATACCTGTCGCCTTCTGGCGACTGACATATGACGCCTGCTCCACAACCATTTGAGGTGGAGCTCCCGTCCATATAGACCTTCCAGACTTGGTCTGGAATTTGAGAATCAGAGGGCCGAGTCATCTCTACAATAAAATCAGCAAATGCTTGCCCCTTTACTGCTTTTCTTAGCTCGAATGTGATCTCTATTGCCCATTTGATCATCCGGCCCGACGACTCCATGGTTGTCAGTGGCCGCTTGATCGGCTGATCTGTGTATACGACGACTGAATGTGCCAAGAAGTAAGGCTTCAATTTTTTCACGGCCATGAAGAGAGCAAGACCGAATTTTTCCACTAAAGGGTACCTCAACTCGGCATTCTTCAACACGTGGCTGACAAAGTAGACCGGGAGTTGGCAGCCGTCTCTTTCAGTAAGGAGGACGACACTTAGAGCATGGTCAGATACTGCGAGGTACATGTAAAGCACTTCTTTGGGCAAGGGACTGACCAGTCTTGGCAAGGAATGCAAATGAACTTTCAGTTTTTGGAAGGCCGCCTCAGCATCCGGCCCCCATTCAAACCTTGCCTTCTTCTTAATTGCCTGGAAAAAGTAAAGGCACTTGTCGCCTGACCGGCTGAGAAATCTACCCAAGGCCGCCAGACAACCCGTTAACTTCTGAACCTCTCGGACGGTGCGAGGCGACTGCATGTCAATGACCGCCTGCACTTTCTCAGGGTTCGCCTCTATACCTCTCTGATTGATGAGGAATCCGAGAAACTTTCCAGACTCAACCCCAAAAACACACTTCTTGGGATTGAGCATGACATGGTGCCGCCTGAGTGTGGTGAATGTTTCTCGGAGGTCCGCCAGGTGGTCTATCTGAAGTTTGGACTTAACAATCATATCATCTATGTATGCCTCGACATTCCTCCCAATTTGGTTAAAAAAGACAGTATTTATCATTCTTTAGAAGGTGGTCGGGGCGTTCTTCAAACCAAACGGCATGACCGTGTAACAATATAGCCCTTGATCAGTGACGAAGGCCGTCTTCTCCTGATCTTTCTTCCACAAAGGAATCTGATGAAAGCCAGAGTAGGCGTCCATAAAGCTCATCAAAGCATGGCCGGCTATTGAGTCGACCAGATTGTCAATTTTGGGCAGAGGATAGCTATCTTTGGGGCACGCCTTGTTCAAGTCAGTGTAATCCACACACATTCGCCAGGTACCATTTGGCTTCTTTACTAATACCACATTTGCAACCCAGTCAGGGAAATAACATTACCGAATGAACCCTGCATCAAGCAGTTTTTTAACCTCGGCGGCTGCCGCCTGACTTCTTTCTTCACCATGGTTCCGCTTCTTTTGCCTGACCGGCTTCTTTTTCGGATCAACAACCAATTTATGTACCGCCAGGTCAGGACTAATGCCTGGCATTTCATGAACTTCGAATGCAAAGATGTCTTTGAATTCCTTCAAAAGTTGGTGAAAATCTTCACCCAAAATATCAAGAGTAATCGTCCCAACCTTGACTGTTCGATCAGGACGTGAGTCGTCCAGCACGACATCCGTATGCTCACCAGCCGGCTGAGGGCCGAATTCATCCGACCGCTTCTCTGCCAGTGATTGCTATCTTTTTTCTTTTCTCCCGGCCCCCAATTGGGCAGCCTTTCTTTTCTTACCGCCTGCTTTTTGAGCAGGCGTATCCTCCTTGATGAGCTCAAGGTCAGTTTTTTAATCACTTGGGCCAGCAGCCACCACAGTGGGTTTGATATCCTAGAGGTAGCACTCTCAAGCCATCTTTTGATCTCCCCTTAGGGAGCCGACTGTTCCATCATCCTTCTCAAATTTGAGCAGCATAAAAGAGGGGATAATGACAGCTTTAGAGTTGTTCAGGGTGGGTCGTCCCAGGATCATGTTATAGGCCGAGAGTTCCTCAACTACTAAGAACCGAACCACCATGTGACGACCCTCCCCTTCCTCACCCAGGCGGATGGGTAGATCCACTCGTCCTACCGGTTGTTTAGAGGAGTCGGCCGCCCAGACTTCTTTTCTCTTTTTCTCATCCTTATTGGCCGACTGCTTTGGTCAGCTTTCTTTTTTGTCAGACCTCCGTCCATTCGACTGCTTTCCAGTATTACAGAGATCAGTCGCCTGTATATAGGCTTCAGCTTCAATCAAAGCTTCTTGGAGAGTCGCAACTCTCTTTCGGACTAGGTCAAACTTGAAGGTCGACCCATCCTTGAGACCTCTGGAAAAATCAGTATAGGCTACCTCATCCGGAAGCCCTTGAATTTGAATCCTCATCAGGTTGAACCGCCTGATGTATGAACGGAGTCCCTCCTTCTCACCCTGCTAAATGGTCCCTAAATCAAGAGTCGTCTTCTTTGCAGGGATGTTCATAGCAAAATTGGAGGTGAACAAGTAAGCAAGCGTCCTGAAATTATTCACACAACCAGGCGGCAGGTTGCCAAACCATTGTTGTGCGATTCCTTTGAGAGTTGCTGGGAAGCACTTGCACCAAGTTGGATCATCTAACCCTTGGAGGTACATTAGGTTGGTGAACGCCATTAGGTGATCTTCAGGGTTAGCAGTGCCATCATAGGCGCCTACTAGCACATTCTTAACTTTGGCCGGTTGGGAGGCCTCTGTAATTTCCTTGGAGAAGGCGGACGGCTGTTCTCCAAGTCTTAGCAACCGTAGTTGCCAGTCCAAAGGTTGGACGTTTTTTGCCGCCTGTCCTCCAAACAGAGGAGGCTGCAAGAAATATTGTTGTTGCGGTACGTATGGCATTTTTGGTACCGCCTGTTCTTTATGAAATCCAAACCGACGGGAGGTACCGCCTGTCTGACTCTCATAATTTGACTGAGTATACCTCATAGAGGTATTATGCAGACTGTCTTGGAAATCTGAGGTGGAGGCCGACTCTGACAGTCGGTCATTCTTCTTTTGCTCTAGCAACAACCGAGCATCTGAGTATGTTTTCTTTGACTAGTCCGCTTGTACATGATGAATGGGCTTCCTTTTCCCTGGTGAGGGAAAACGATACTTTGTTAAGTCGATCACGGGCAGCTCCCACTTCCTAGAGTTAGGGTGGGGGGTCACCTCTCGACCCTGTACAGGCTTCCTTCTACCAGACTGAGAAGGTTTCCTAGCCGACTGCTCCTTGGAAGGAGCAGGCGTCTTCTTATTGATTAATTCTTGGATCTCTCCTTTGAACCCCCTCATGAAGGTCATGAGTTTGTTTCTTGTAATAGGAGTGGATCCTTCAACCTCCTGTTGTTGATCAGGCGGTGAGCCGGCTGGATTGCTGGGTCCAGCTTGATAATCTACCCGTTCTTTCCTTTCGGTGTGACGGGTGCGTCGGGCCCTTAGGGTCCCGTCTGAGGCTGTGTGTGCTTCAACCTCGACTTCATTCTCAGTGTCTTGGTCTGAGTAGACTTGAGGGTCGTCCACTGGACGCCTCTCTTCTGGAGTCGGTACAGACGTTGATGCCATCTCAAAGGTACTCTCCCCACAGACGACGCCAAAATGTTTCGGGGTTTTCTGATGTCCTTCGGGGGAGTTACAATTCCGAGACTGGAACCGTGCGCCTGTACCTGCAAAACAACAGAGACTTCGGGTGTTGGGAGCTCCGCCTCCGACGATCAAGTTAGTACTTGCTTTAGGAGTAATAAATGCGGAAAAGGTTAAGTGTTTTCTCTAGGTGAGAGTAATTAATTGGCGTAATCCCCCTTTAATGAGGATTAATGATGATATTTATATGCCTTGGGATGCGTGCCAGTCCTAAGTTTAGGTCAACCTAGGGCTGATTGGGCTTCCACAAATCTTTGGGCCTAAGTGGCCGGTTTTCCCATTTGGCATGGGGGGGAGGCCACGTGGCGTGACTCAACTGGTCCAAGGCGGACAGATCATGGCCTGACACGTGGCAGGCTCCTATTGGCCCATGTGGCGGACACATGGCGGGACCTGATTGGTCCACTTGTCAGATGGTGATTGGTAGGGAAAAATCCCTAATCAACTGTCTCGTGGCCTGACTGCGAGACCGACTTTATTTATTAGTGATATGATATTAGATTTATGAAAAGTTGAAAAACAATTTTCCGAATGCTTCGGAAAATTGCATTAATAATGGTGGAAACTGGAAAGCACTTTCCTTCACAAAACAAGAGAAGTCACATTTTCCTCCGATCCCTTCTTTTCATCCCCTTTTTACTTTCCTTTCATCCATCCCCATATGTCTACTCATATTTTTAATTTCTCTTTACGTTTCCTTATAAGAACCAAACAAAAGAAAACCCATCTTGCAAAGTGTGGTTTTCCTCGAAAATATGTTTTCCATGAAAACTAATTTTTTATTGAAAATGTTTTGGATCAAACCAAACGGGGCCTAAAGCATATTATTCACAAAAGAAACACAACACAAAATGAAATGTTGGTAATTATAAGAGTCTCTTAAAAAAAATTATAGAGAATTAAAGGGCAGGGTAGGATTTGAATATTGGGATTTTGGAGGATGGTGGTGAAGTGTAGAAAAAAAAAATGTACAATTATAATATAGATGTTTCGTAATTATCTATAAATAAAATTTACGATTTTTTCACCATATACCCCAGAGTAATTCGCTTATTCATCATATATCATGAAACTTTTCAAATTCACCATATACCCCGAATTTAACAAATATGTACCAAATGACTAACAGACATCAACTCCATTAGTCATTAAGGGTTAATTATACCACATGGCATCATGTAGTTGGTTACTTATTAAATTTATTTAATTAATTATTAAAATTAAAAAATTACAAAAAAAAAAAAAGACAACACCTAAACCCACCCACCAACCCCGCCCAAGCCCAACCCCCCTCGACCGCGGCCGAAGCCCTCTCCCTGACGCCGACAGCGTCTTTCCCTCCCCCTAACCCCTTCTATCAAACCTCCCCCTAAGCCACCACCGCGGTTTTTCTCTCTCCTTTGGCTAGAGCCTAACCCCCTCCTTTCTCCAGCGACGACACTGACTTATCCTAGCCCACCCACCTTCCCCGCAGTCGGCGTCTTACGACGTCCCCCCGACCGTCGCCCCCTCCCCCTTCCCCTTAAACCAACTCGAAACTTTAAAACCAAAATATAAGGTTTTGATTTTAAGGTTGGGGGGAAAGTGGGTGGAGATGGCGGGGGCAAGTTGGCTTCGCCGGCCAGGGGAAGGAGTTTGAGCGCCAGCGGGAGGGGAGGGAGGTGTTTTCGAGTGAGAGAGGGTGGTTCTGGGAAAGGGAGGGGTGGGATAGAGGGAGGGGTGGGGGTAGGGGGGATGGAGTAGGGAGGGTGGCTAGATTTGGATTTTTTTTAATTTTATTGTTTTTAATTAAAATAATAATAAAAATAAACCAATTAGAATATGCCACGTGGCATAATTAACCTTAATGACTAACAGAGTTAAAGTCCGATAGTCGTTTGGGCATTTGGTAACATTTTTGTTAAAAAAAACTCAGTGGTATATGGTGAATTTGAAAAGTTTTATAGGTATATGATGAATAAACACATTACTCAGGAGTATATTTGGAAAAAAAAAAACCGTAAAAATTAAATATTAATGATATTTCCTCCGTTTTTTTAAGTGCCCCTATTTGAGCGTGCACGGAGTTTTAGACAAAAGAGTAAGTAGTTATGATTAATAATAAAATATTTGGAAAAGTAAAAGAGAGAAATATAAATGGGGGCCGCTAGGTATAACGTGAGAGAAGGAAATATTATAAAATGATTGTAGGGTCATAAGGAAGATAGAGAAGTAATATACTATGAGTACTATAATGTTAGTAGGGTTTCTATATTAGGTAATAGGACACTTTTAAAAAAAAAAAAAAAAAACCGGCCGTTATTGAGAAGTGGGCTACTTAAAAAAAACGGAAGGAGTCAAAAGTTATTACTTCCATTTCGTATTAATTACAACAATTTGACTTTTACACTATCCATAAAAAAAATTAGGTGTCCATTGTAGAATTGTCCTAAAATGATCAAAAGTTACTTTAAAATAGGTAAAAATTACCCTAATAAAGTTACTTTATTTAAATGATTAGATATCAAATCTCACTTAGTGAAATTAATTATATAATCCTTATAAAACTTATGTCCCCAAATTGGCTAAAAAACAACTATAATGCGTAAATTGCTTAAATGTCCCTTTCATCATCAATTCTCTAGCTCCTCACAACTTTTATGAGATCCTAACGGCGTTTGGATTCGTCGGAGTATAACCCATGCTCGTTGGAGAAATTTTATGAAAAACAACTTAGGGAGAACCCAGTATCCCTTTCTCGATCATCCTCTCTCGTTGTCCCTCCTATTTCAATTCCCCTGTTTTTCTCCCTCCCACGACATGCAGCAACATTGCTCACAAACACCACCACAGGCGCCAATCTGCTGCCGCCAATCCTTATCGCTAGACACCTCTTCCCTTCGGCCTTCGCCATTTTTGCTCCAGCCAACCCCCACCACCATTAGTGCACCACCACCATTGAACAACAACCTCCCTTGGCAGCCAAACACCACCCCCAACCCATTGCCCAGAAGTCCATAACCCGAACACCACCTCACCCATTGCGCAAAACCCAAATAAGCTCCCTTTACCTTGTACTTTCAAATCCATTGCTAAATCATTCAATTCGAAAAGGAGAATTCCCTTCCTCTTTAAGGGAGGCTATGTAAGATATTACTTCTTCAGACCATTAGTTTTCTCTAGCAATCTGCTCAACAATCTCACTGTCAGCATCTTTCAAATATTCTAAATGATCCGATAAATGGAAAGTAGACTTGATTCTTACCCCACATCCTCTAATTGAATAATAACACATAAACATTAGGAACTTAGACTGTTAGACACAAGACCAGCAAACTGGCTTGCTATCAGCATAAACAGCACTATAACACTTGGAATATTAACACAACAGAAAATTGGGAGCCAGATTTCCGATGGCTGATATAAATGGCAAATATAAACCTTACAATTAGTCCGCTTTGTAGGCTGATATGCATCAGGAAGCTGGTAAGATAGGCTGCCAGCAACCAGAGGGGCTGAAACTGCCATCAATGAGCTACTTTCCCTTAGGGGCTTAGATCGCAAGAAAAGGTTCGGGATAGGCATCTCAAGAGCTCTCGGGCTGGCATTGATTTCAATAAGTGGTTTTAGATTCAATTAGCCATTAATGCTCTTCTTGTGTTATCTTCCATGTGAACAAGAAAGGTATTTCAGAGTCATTTATTTTTATTCAAGTTTTGCAATCAGATCACATACACAGCAAAGACTCAAAACTCTCACCCTTCACAGGAGAGGATCCATTAATTTGAGTAAACCCATTATTAATCCCCAGCTGAAAATGATAAATCTGACAGCTGTTCACAAAATTCATTAGCAATAATCTCTATAATAAAGCATAATTTTCCGCAATAGAAAAACTTGAACTCATAGCAAAGAGCAAAAGGCGGTGCTATCAGCATCAAAAAGTATGGAAGGTACTGACGGGGAACAGAGTAGCCCAAACCCCATAAATGTGAGATAGAGTACACATCGAAATCTCAGAGATAAAAAAATTTCTAATCTGATATACTGGAGTTCAGTTCATTATGATGACAATGCCTGCTGCACTGCTTCGCTAACTTCCTTTGGTGGTTTATCAGCATGGATGTTCGTCACAACATTTTTCTGGGAATAGTAATCAATAACCTGTAAAGAAGCACAATTTCAATCAAAAACAAGTGAAGTAACCTTCTAATTAGACAAGCACAAACCCACCTACAAAAAGCACCCACAAACACATATTGAAAATCTCCAATATTCACAACTAACTATAATCACAAGGTTTACACTAAAGCAGCCTGAAACAGTATGCCAGTAGTGAAGTTGAGTAGCACGGAGCTATACAGCAATGTAATGGTGAAATGACAGGATAAGTAATTTACTCAAACATACTTCTAGAAAAAGTGCAGAAAACTGATCAATTTATGACCCAATCACCCAAATGATGGTCACAATGTCTATAATGAACTGTCTAGAAATCTGTCAGAATCCTTTCAAACTTTTTTTGTTGAAACCTTTAAACTAGCAACAATTGTATCAGTGGGGTTAGCAGCCTTATTCTTGGGGAGAGAGTAGAACAGGGAGTTTAGACAATGGTAAATTAAGACTCATTTATCTAAAGTTTCAGCTCATGCACCCACATGGATTGATAACACATGTATGCCATACGGAAGATAGAAGAAAGAACAAAAACTGATACTTCTGCAGTTCTGCACACATTAAGCTACATCTTTAAATGATATTGATCCAGTTCAATTAAATTAGCACCAACTAGGGCAAACGTTGACCACAAATCCTAATATCTAAGTGAAAAAACTCCCAGACACATACATGCACTTTTCCATATTCCAATAAATAAGACTATAGGAGGTGAACATTCCTTTCATTAAGAACTCTTCACTTTCATCAAATAATGGTTTGTGAGTTCTCTTAAAATACTCAAAGGTGCCTCCTATTAGCATTGATCATTTTAGGCCCAAAATATTTATATTTCCACACTCACACAAAGTCAAAGACCATTTTTTATAGCCCATAACTTTTATCTTCAATCAGACACATTTCATTGGAAAGTAATGGAAAGCTATGGAAATCTACTTTCCAATTCAATGGAATTTACATCAATATCATATTTATACTTAAAGACACGCTTAAAGTGTAGAGGGCATAAATGATCAATCCTTGCACAATTTTAGTACATAATTTAAATATCATTCGTCTTACAAACATACTTCCTCCTTTTACATATCAATCACCTTAAAACATACTTCTTCTATCAATACTTGCAACATTTTGACTATTTCACTATGAATAACTTTGACATGTTTGATTATTCTTAATGTATATCTTCATAATACCAATTTTATATTATTTTTACTAGTACAATTTAGATATAAATGGTCAACATAGTGCATTGGCAAGGGTAAAATCAAACAGTTGCAAGTAAAAAGAAAAAGAGGAAATAATTAGGCTTATTACCTATCTTTGGATAGCTAGATCCAAGCGTTAACAATTAGACAAGCACAATGATGTTTAAATTTTTGAGAGGACTTCCTAGTATTCTACAAAAAAAAACTATTCCCACTGGTTTTTTTTATTGTCCTTGAAACGGAGGTTTGTTAATTATATCAATGTAGACTTTTAAGGGAAAGCAAATGTTAACAAATACACTTGTCTAGCTATCGCATCTGCACCCTCTCATGTAATCACATCATATGAATAGGATACAAAAACTTAAAGCCGAAGGAATTAATATTATACGATCCTGTCTTTAGAAAAGATTTTATGAAACGATTCCTAACAAAAAAGATTATTAGATCTTTTGACAAAGATAGTAAAGTCAATAAAAAAATTAAAAAAAAAAAAAAAAAAGCCATAATTCACATCAACTCAAACTTTTGGAAAGGATCTTTTATTAGTGAAGTCGTGGTTGGCTGCCAAAATGAAACATCCAAGCCCACCATGCACCCCCTTGCTACTTACGAAGTTACGTGTATGCCCAATGCATGTAGTTGTGTTTAGCTACCAGTAATGAAACAGAAAAGCCCACCATGCACCCCCTAGCTGCTTTAAAAGTCAAGAAATGGCATGTACAACTCCTTGTTGTCACTCGTATATACCATTGACCAAAAAGATATACTCTGGGCCCTGGTATTATATCTCCTTTAAACCATGGTCATTAACAATCTTGCACCCAACTCTCACCTTGTAGCTCCTACCTCTCAAATTCTCTCAGCTCCACTTCCTCTTATAATTTTCTATATTTTTCACCACTCCTTTATCAGCACAATAAGGCAAGTTTATGCAGTTCATACTATGATCCTGCCATAACCATTGCTATTTTTCATTGAAAGGAAGTTTATTCTCTCTCTTCTTTCACCCTCTTCATTCTTGCTAATTCTCTTGTTGTCCCTTGTTTTTGGGTCTATTTGTCAAAAGTATTATAGGTAACTTATATATCATTAGTCAATTAGGTTCAGTTTGTTTCACAATATTAATAATCTACACTGCTTATACAAGTTCTCTCTTCAAAATGCTTATAGCAATATCAATATGGAATCTAGATGCTTTGGACCAACTGCTAAACAAATATGATACGAAATATTGATTTATTTTTCAAGCAAAATAAACTACATGAACATGAAAAAGGCCTCTAACACCTCATCTGAAGATCAGAAGATGTAGCCACATACAGAAATATCAGAAAACCCTCAGATTCATCCACCAGAAAACATGTATATGAGATTATGAGCCTTCTAGGCTCCCACTTTATATCTTATTTTATTAAATATTTGCTTTGGGGTTGTGGGAAGGGGATTTATAAAAGGAAGATAGGCTTACTGGTTCAGTTTGTCGGTGGAAAGACTCTAGCCTAGACTTCAGAACTGCAGCAGTGTCATCTTTGCGCTGAATCAGAGGCTCCCCAGTCACCTAGAGCAAACACAAAGAAAATGTCATACAAAGAACAGTAATTCTTAGTGGAATTGCGGAAAAATTATAATACACAGATATCATTCACAGAAGGCTTTGTTTGAATATGCTATGCTCGAACTAGTTCACAAAATCAGGAAACAAACATTCAGATAGCAAGTTTAGATTCTTAAAAGATAATGTACATTAAGATAATTCCATATAGTATGCACAAGGAGGAATAATCTGTTGTACATCATCAAACATCAAAAGTCCAAAACCATTAAGCATAGGCAATGCATGTGAATAAGTGATCATCAATCAAAAAGTGAAAAAAAATTTAATCCAATGTCTCACATCATCCACTCCTTGTACTTTTGGAGGAGCAAATTTGGTGTGGTAGGTACGACCACTTGACGGATGGATCCAACGTCCAGTGATTCTTTCCTCCAAAATGGTATCATCAATAGCAAAGTTCAACACTTTGTCAATCTTAGTTCCTCGCTTTTCAAGCATCTCATCAAGCTGCATCAAGTAGAAAAGGAGAATAATTAAATTTCCCTTTTGTTGAGCCAATCAAGTCAATGACAAGAACGGAAAGAGTTGATTCAAGCCACTACACTAAAGAACAATTGGGCCTACCTTTTCTGCTTGGACCACTGTCCTTGGAAACCCATCAAGAATAAATCCTTTTTGACATGAAGGCTTCTTTATTGCTTCATCAATGATCCCAACAACCAAGTCATCAGAAACGAGTTCACCCTGCGTGTTGTAAACCATGATATAAGTTTCTTTATTTGGTTTCTCCCAATCAACAGCACATACAAGTTACATGACAAAGCATGAAAACAACACAACAAACATTATCTACTATACTACCTTGTCCATGGCTTCTTTAGCCTTAACCCCAAGAGGAGTTTTGGCGGCCACTGCAGCTCTCAGCATGTCGCCAGTAGCCAGATGACACAAGCAGTATTCATCCTTAATGATTGGTGACTGAGTACCCTTACCCGATCCAGGGGGTCCTGAAAAAAGTACAACATGATTCTAGAAAAGAATGTTTCAAACTCCAGCCATTCAAAAAAACAGCTATATTTTTAAAAATTATAATAATGATATTCTCCATATTACAACAGACTAGGAAAGATGGGAACTTTTGCAAAATTTTTGGGCTCAGTCAAACCAGCTCAAATCAAAAACCAGATGGTTTCCACACACTGAGAAGCACAGGTAAGTGGGCAGCCCATACAGATATGTGAAGCAACTAACATCAGTCAGCAGAGAATTGTAACCCAGAATTTCTTTAGCAAGGAATATTATGAGGAGAGACCAACCAGAGGCAAGCCACTTTCATATACCAAAATTCAGCAAGGCAGAACCAAAAGCATCAAGAAAAAACAATATCAAAGTGCAGGGAATGACAATGTATTTGTTGTTCTTATCTTCTTTATTAGGAAAAAAATTAAACACATTATCGTATTTCAAAAATCAACAAAGCACGAAAGCAGAACTGAAGGGGGCAGTTCTCCCATTTGTTCTATTCATCAAACATAATTGGCTTGTTAAGTATACACTATAATCACTTTCATCTTCTACCATTTTATTCATATTTATAATTACTTTATTAAACTTTCCTGGTGGAAACAGTGAAGGCCTTAGAGTCTGATCAAGAACATATACATAGTACAGAAAAATTTTGATTTTTTTTTCCTATTGAACATCATATATGATGACAAACAAACCCAATGAAGTTCTCAATTGACATTATGTCCAATGCTTTCCAAACCAAACATAAATCTAAGGGTAACAGAAATGTCCCATTCCTGCAAAACTCACCCCTTTACCTAACCGAACGAACTTGATGCAATCTAAGTGCAATTACAACAACGTACAATAGCTTTAATCCTCGTATAATCGAGAAAAATCTTAGAAACCAAGGACTCTGATCATCTTAATATATATTTCTTTTTAGGTTGAATTAGAAGAAATTCACATCCAAGAGATGAAACTAAATTGAAGGAAAAATTAAAAAAAGAAAACAAAAGGCAACCGCCTACATTGCAAAGGGATAAACACGAGTCGTAATGTTGAATAATCCAATGCATCTACTTTTAGCAAGCAACATTTGAAATACATTATCTCAAACCCAGAAATTTATCTCCCTAAGAAACAAATCTATTTGCTGAATTGCCACGTCTAATAATAAGTGAGTAATTTTGGTGACAAAATTGCAAAAACAAATTGAACTCAAAAGCCCTAAAATATCACACTAATAAAAAATGCAGTGTAAACTTTAATCATACAAAGAAAGCTTCAAAATTTGACCAAATCTCACCCAAAAAAATGAAATTAAACAAAACCCAAATCACCAAACAAGCAAAATTCAACTCAAAATCAAAATTACACCCATAACATAAAAACCCAAAAACAGATCTTTAGACAATGAATTAAAAACTAAGTAAAAGATAAATAGATAGAAGAAACTAGATCTGAGAATATAGAAAGAGAAAAAAGAAGTACCAACGAGAATGAGGCGTTTGTCAGGCTTAGAAGAACATTTCATACGGCGAAGAAGCTCAGACATGAGATCAAGAGAAGGGACATCTTCCAAATTAGCCGCCATTTTTGTGTGTGTAATTTTTCTTCAAAAACTCAACAATAAAGAAGAAGAAGAAGAAGAAGAAGAAGAAGAAAGAAGAAGTTGTCTGGTGGAGAATTGGAATATGGGGTTTGGTAAAATACAAGTAGAAAAATGGAGGAGAGAGAAAATGAGTTGAGTGATTTTTCGGACCTACCAAAGGTTTTTGAGATTCTTAGATTACGGCCTCTTTGGGGCTTTTCATGTCAAATTACGATTCTGTCCTTCGTACACATTTTTTTTTCTTTTCTTTTTTTCACTTTCTTTTTTATTTTTTTTTATTTTTTTATTTACAACCGTGCGAACAAAGAAAGCACAAATTACAAAACTAAAGAAAAACTAAAACTGAAAATACAATAATTGACGATGCCGCGCGCAACCAGCCAACCAGAGAGGTGAAGCAACCCAAGGCCGAGGAACCTTACTAGCCTGACAAACCAAAAAAGGTTGTATAGCATTTCACAGGTCTTGGATAAGCCAAAAGGTAGAAACTACCATAGTCCCCAAGATCGGAAGAATCGACAGAAGAGTAGCACAATCTATAAAAATCTGGATTTTCAAAAAACCTTTATGATACGCGAACTCCAGACCCTACAAGCAAGCCTGTAACTCATATTGGAGAGCCGAAGTAGCAAGAAAGCTTGACAACCCCCCCCCCCAACACTTCTGAAGACTCAAGATCCCGAACAACCCAACCCGCACCTGCCTTATTCGTAGAACCCTCCCAGGCTCCATCAAATGAGCAGACCCACAGAAGGCTCAACAAATGGTAGCCCTTGTAGGAGTAAAGACTGGATCGCAGTTGACACCCCCCGACGTACCAAAGTGGGAGGCACCCAATTATCCTTCCAACCTTGAACACCTAAATTGCGGCTATGCTAGTCGACCGCCAAATGAACAATAGAGCCAGGTGACCAAACAACATTACGAAAACGTAAATGATTACGGGTGACCCATATTGCCCACGGGAGTGCAAAAAACGACGAGATCCCCTTCCAGTTACGAGAGACTAAGAAAGTTGACAAAGTTTCAGTGAACCATTCTCCAAACGGTGGGGACTGCAGAAGGTCCCACTGATTATCCATGGCCCCTGAAGTCCAAAGGTTACAGATCACCGGACAATCTTGAAATAAATGAGACATAGATTCCCCAATCGAATGACAAAAAGCACAAGTAGGATCCACCGGCAAACCTCGTGAAAAAAGGATGGAAGCCAAAGGTAAAGCATTATGAAGCAATTTCCAACCAAAACTCTTCCACCGTGGAAAAATCGGCAAGGCCCAAAACTTCCTCCACCACGAAACAGAGGTCCGAGCATACCCAAAGTCCCTCAAACCATCCCCACAAAGACAGGCATATGCTGATTTGGTCGTAAAGACCCCATCCCTAGTGAATTTCTAGTAAAAAAAGTCATCCATTAATCGCATAGGCCTATCTAACGACAGAATTCACGCTGCCGTGATGGAATCAAATAGAGCATGAACTAGCGAAGCATCCCACGCGTAAGAACGCGGATCAACTAAAGAAGAAACAAGAGTCGAACGAGACGACTCCGAATGAAGATATTTAAACATCACTGGTCCACCCGGAACCCAGCTATCCTCCAAAATACGAACCCGAGAACCCGAAACTGCCTTCCAAATCAACCCCGTTGATAAACAAACTAACCCCGTAACAAGACTCCGACATCCCCACGAAGGACGGCAAATCACGGTCGGCTGAGAAGACTGAAGAGCTGGATATTTGGAGCAAATAAGGCGAGAAACCAGCAACTGAGGACATTGAATAATTCGCCAACTTTGTTTAGCCAACAGGGAAGAATTAAAAAGCCTGATGTTGCGAATGCCTAACCCTCCAAGACCCTTAGGAAGGTGAAGCAATGAAGAAGAACGCATCGCCATCCCACGTCTATCCGGAGAAGAATTCCGTCAAAAACGAGCCAGAAGGTTATCAATCCGTGCACAAATGGACTCCGGCACTTTAAACACCGACAGGAGATGGTTGAATGAAGCAATCAGCACATAATTAATAATGATAAACTTCGCTGCTGGAGAAAGCCTAAGAGCTGCAAAAGTTGCCAACCGTGCTGCTACCTTTTCAAGAAGGAAGGCAAAATCAGAACATTTACTACGGCTTTGGTCGACTGGTCGGCTTCAGCCTTCAGGTTTAAACAACCAGACAAAAAATGACGATAATCTTCAGGTGTGTTAGGGCTGAATTTAACAAAGGACTTCTGTAGGTTCAACATTTGACCTGAGATACTGCAGAAATCCGAAAGAACAGACATCACCTGTTCATACGACGAAGGAGTTACCTGGAAAAATAAAAGAGAATCGTCTGCAAAGAACAAATGAGAAATCAAAGGAGCGCCCCTCGCAATATTAATGCCCTGGAAAAGGCCCTCCAGTTCTGCTTTACGAAGTATGGCAGATCGGACATCCATACAGAGGACAAATAAATAAGGAGATAAAGGATCACCCTGTCTCAAACCACGCTGAGGGTGAAAAGACTCTGTTGGAGCACCATTTACAAGAACTTGATAGGAAACAGTGGACACACATTGCATAAGAAGATGAACCCAATAAGGAGGAAACCCAAACACCTTAAGAACTTGAGCCAAAAAGTCCCAACCTACCCTGTCGTAGGCCTTATTCATGTCAAGTTTTAAGGTTGCATAAAACCGCTTCCTAGCCCTCGAAGCATTCATGAAAGAGAGTAATTCATGAACCATTAAACAATTATCCGAAATTAGCCTACATGGAACAAATGCATTATGAGAATCCGAAATCAAATCTGGCAAAACATCACGCCAGCGACGAGTCAAACATTTAGCAATGCATTTGTTTTAGTTCTAGTTAAGTTGTTCTAGTTCTACCTGCTATTTTCTTTAATTTAAAGCAACTTGCCAATTTTGATCTTATTATGTTATTATAATTGTAATATACCAGTATTAACTTTTATGGATTTTACCTTTGTGGAAATCTCATTTGTTTTGTTTAGTTTGACCAAATTTACATGAGATTGATCTATAATAATAATAATAATATTAATTCACATGAGATACATCTTGGTTGGTTAGGTATACTTTTAAATGAAAATGGGTTTAACTCGATTTGATTTACTTTATATTGCTTAAATTTTTTTCAAAGCTAGATCATGTTAAGTGTAGGGGCATAACAGAATTGGAAAATTTTCAAAGTTGTGTTCATTCCTATAAAAAATATTGATGAATTAGATTAGTTGTAAAGGTTCCGATCAGATAAAACCCTAATGTCTCTCCTCTCTCCTAAACCTTAGCCTTTATTGTTAATTTTAAAAGGACAAGGAGGAAAATCTCAATCTTAGGCCTTGTTTGACATTGTTTTTGGTTTTCATTTTTCTGATTTTTTTGAAAACAAAAAACCATAAACAAGAAATAAGAAGAAAAAAAAATGTTTTCACTTTCCTGTTGTCAGTTTTCAAAATTATCATGAATTTAATAAGGCCCTGTGCACTTCACCTTAAAGAAATAATATTCAGTAAAATTAATTTCAATTCAGTAAAAATAATTTCAGTTTAGTAAAAATAAGTTAAGTTCAGCAAAAATAATTTTAGTTCAGTAAAATTCAGTAACTATAAAGAAGAAATATAATTGATAATCTGTAAAAATAATTTCAGTTCAGCAAAAATAATTTCAGTTTAATAAAATAATTTCAATTCAGCAAAAATAATTTCAGTTCAGCAAAAATAAGGTGAAGTGAACAGGGCATTTTTTTATTTATTCATTATATGATATACTTCATCCGTTCTTTTTTACTTGACCTGCTTTGACTTTTACACTATTCACCACCTCTCCTTTGACCGTCTTTTGTGAATAATATGTAAGGAAAAATATATTCATGTGGGATATTTTTAAATTCATCTCAATATATACTATCATAATATATAACTTTTATAATTTTTACTGTATGGAGAATTAAAGTTATTGATCATTAAAGTTTTGCATTGACAAGCGTGATGAAGAAACAGGCCAAGTAAAAAAAAAAATCGGAGGAAGTATATCATATGATTTTGGAAATCAAAAAACCAAAAAACATTAAACCACAGTAATACCAAACGGACCTTTAGTGATTTTTTTTTTTTTTTTTTTGTTTTTTTTTGTTTTTGGCTTATAGTAATGGTTCCTCCACTTGAGAGGAACTTGCCTCTCTCGGAAGAAAACAACGGATCCACTCGTAAAGTTGTATGAGACAACGAATTGAGAATGTGCCAAATTATTATATCTATATATTTGGATTCTTAGTCTTTCTTTGAATCCCCGGTATGACTTTAATCAATGAAAATTAGTGTCCTTTGGGACATCTTTAAAAAAAAAAAAAAAATAGTCCAAAATTTCTTAAATTAGATTTAGACATAACTTCTTGAGTCTAAGTGTCTAATTAAGTGTTGAGTTTTGCTAAGGAAAATACACAATTTTTAAGGACAGATAGTCATACAAATCGAGGTGCTTTAAAAGTCAAAATCAAACTAGATTTAACAGAATAGGTCCAATTTTCGAGTTGAAAGTTAAAATTTTGGTTCTTCGATCAAGTCAAGTCCTAAACCTTATAAAACCCAACCTTAAACTAGAGCTATTTCTAGTTTAGAATTATGCATAAAACTCACAAAATTACTTCCTCCACTCTAAATTACTTCTTCCGCTCTAAATTATGCATAAACCCTATTTTGTAGGATGTTGAGTCTATCTTAATATACACTTTCTAAATATTGATTTTTTTTTTTAATAAAACTTAACAATATACTTCGTATAATTGAAGATATTGGTTTTCAGGTTTGAAGTGGAGGTAGTATATTCCTTTCTTTCACCTTTCAGTTGCTTGTTAATTTAGTCACACATTATGAGTAATATCAAACATCGCATTTAACAATAACCCCCATAGAACCAAAAAAGTAACTGACAATAACCCGTTACGATTATCAAAACTTGTAATAATAATAACAATCTCATCAGTTCCTACATACTTAAATGGATCAACCATACATAGATATAAGCAATTTCACGCCGCAACCGAATCAGAATCTGGTAAACCCAGGAAACAAAACAAAACAAAACTTTTTATCCTGTTCATTCTTTTGACTTCTTTTTCTTCTTGCTCTCGCTTACAGCTGATACATCCTCACCATCATTTTTACTCTTTTTCTTCTTCTTCTTGATAGTTCCATCTTCCTTCTCATTTGCAACAGCTTGTTCTTGTTCTAATCTGCGCTTTTCTTTCTTCTTTTTCTTCTCAGACTTGCCCTCTCCATGATCTTCTTCAGTGTCTTGCTCCTCCTGTTGCTCTCCTTTCTTCTTTTCTTTCTTTTTCTTCTTCTCCGACTTTGTTTCTTCCGCAACATCGTCATCCTCGGATTTCTTTTTCTTACTCTTTTTTACAGCAGAGTCAAGTTGATTATCCAAGTCCATATCGTCATCATCTGTGCACATAAACATACCATTGACAAGTTAGTAGCCTTAGCATATAACCTCTAACTGTGATAGATAGATTAGAGGACAATAACCTCTAACCTCAGAAATCTCAAAATTTCGTATCATACAAGAAAACCGTCCGATACTCACCATCCTTTTGGGTTTCAATTGCTGCTTTCATCACATCAATATTTTTCCGAGGTGCAACTCCCTTGTCATAGAAGTCAAGGCGCTCCTCCACTTGTTCACGTAACTTTTCACCGAAAACGGTAGAGCCCTTCTCTGTATTGACACAAACATATATCAAATTCAAGAATTAATTAGCACTCTCCATGGCTTCCTCCAAATGAAAATCAACCTGCAAACAAGGAGATAATAAGTTGCAACCAAAACTAACCTGAGAAACAGTCAATACGAGAGGCAATGGAACACTTGTTTGCAAGATAACGTGCCATCCGGCCCTTATTCCGAGATGATGCCCGGCCAATGAAAGAAGAATGGAATATCAGACCATACTTGGGTGTGTTTCCTCGTGTTTTCAGGGCCCTAATCAAAACATAATCTTTTAGACACATTTCTGATGCACAATAATTCTTATTACTAGGCAAACAACACGAATATCACACAAGCTGTCAAACCTCATCTTTTCCCAAAGGAATAATTTATCGAACTAGTGTAAAACCAACCAACCTAGTACGCAAAGATACCAGGAGTACCAAACATCACCAAGGATCAGAAATTACCTGAAGAGTGCTTTCTCAGCACCAAGAATTTGCAGGGTGGAAGAAGGGCACTTTGCCAGATTTGTAAGACTACCAGCATGGGAGATCAATCTAGCTCCGACCATCTCACCAATCAAAGAAGTCAAGTTTGGTGCTATGTCGTTCATTTTTGTGACCAAGTAATCATAAAGCTTCCTCCTATACTCAGAAAGATCCATTACTCTTTGAGCAAATTGCTGGACATTAATCAAGTCAATGGGAGATAATTCTTGTCCTGCAGGAAAACCAGTGTTATTAGGATGAATTTTCTGCATCTTGTCAAGTCAAATAAACCTTGACAAACAATTGAGTGTATATACCCATAGATGCTTTAGCAGCTTCAATAATCTCCTTTGCTTTATCCTCATCACCAACAACTTCAGTCAGGTCAGACAGCTTCTCCTCAGACAACTCTGACTTGTTCTCAATATATTTGGCCAATTTAGCATAAAGATAGTTGTCATTGACTATCTTAACTAGTTCGGGGAAATGCCATGAATACCATTCCCTGCATTAGAGAGGGCAAAGAGGTTTTATAAAGCCCTGAAATTATTCAAAAGAAAAAAGGGCACAATGCAGTGTAGGTAGCATGTGGCTACCTGACTCTCATTGAAAATGAGTTAACATCTTTGTCAAGGGTGTCAAGAAGAAAGATAGCTTGTATAACCATGTTGTCAACACGATTAACATTGAACTTGACCTTTGCTCTGCTGTAGCTGTGTCCTAAACCCAATTGAGATTTCACTAAATCCCCAGGCTACAAAAATGACAAGTGCAAAAAATTTAAGACAACTACATCCATAACCAGCCAAAATAAAAACAAGCTTATCAGAAACTGGGTGCAAATGTACTAGACAAAGCTCCAAAAGAAATTTGCAAAGGAAAAATCCACAACCTTAAGATTCTTGATGTAATGTTCAAAGTGTAAACGAACACCACGGAGAAGCTCCAACATAAACTCATTACTTCTGCACGAAATGTTAGTCCCTTCAGAAATACTGGCTCCAAGTTTAGAGTCTGCTACTCCAACAATAAATTCCTTGGCCTTGGAATTTTGAAAACTTAGCTCCAAGAAATTTCTCAATTCATCAGTCATAATACCTGTTTAAGCACAATGTATGAATTATATTACCTTCAGTCTCCTAAACACAATAAAGCTATCAAGCCGATTACAGCGCAAACAAGGTAATTGATGAACAATAAGCTGAAGATTCAGCCATTACCCGTAATTACAGAATCACATCTTCCTAAGCATCAAGATTCAAAAATCAAACTGACAATTACAATTGTATGACAATTTTTACCATTATAAATTCAAGCATTCTATAATTGACAATAAAGCACAAAAATTACGAAATCACATGAAATCATTTGTAATATGGGTAAGTAAGCAAAAAATTATGACAAATTAAGCTATAAAGTTTAAACCGTAGCAGCTTATCACTTTCTTTACTTATCGGCGGTAAAATTTTGTCAAATAATTTATCTGTTTAGTGTTTACTAAGTCTAATTTCTTCCAAAACTGGTGCCAAAGTGATGTTGCAAGCAAATAAAAATGGAGAAAGTATGTATTTTGGATTCCTCATTCCACCTCTGGCATGTAAATGAACACTTTCATATTACATTTTACACCAAATTCATGGGAAAATTTCAAAAAATAGCAGTCTGATACTATTAAACACATACAATACTTCACCTTAAAATCATAACACATTAAAAACATTAAAACAATACAAACAACAAAAACCCAGAAACAAATTCAACAACAAAAATCCAGAAACAATTTCAACAACAAAAACTATCAAAACAAAGTAAATATTACAGAAAGAAATGAAAGAAAGAAAACCCACCTTCAGAAACAGCATTGCATTGATTAAGAGCATCAAGGGCAGACTCAAAGGGCTGAAAAGCTGTAAGCTTGACAACTTGACCAAAGCGATTAAGGTCAGAAACAGAGTTACGAACAGCTTCGGTGTTCTGCCCAATTTCATCTAAACCTTCAGCGTTAAACAACCCATAGCCAGATGAGGATTCGAATAGCAAATACGTCTTCATTACTACTTTCTCTCTCCTCTGCTCTTTCACTTTCTCTCTCTTCGCCTCCTATGTTGAAGAAGGAAGAAGAAATAGAGAATGGAGGTGGGGTGTATTTTTTAGGGTTTAGGGTTTTCGTTTGATGACTGAAGTGGGGTATTGTGTGGAATTATGTTTTTTTTTTCTTTTTTACCAAATGTGCGTATGATACAAGTATACTAAGCTTGCTTGGTGCCTTGGTGGAGTTTGTGTGCAAATTTCATGTTGATTTTCAGGATAAATTTATCTCGTTAATCTTCGACCTGTTTTCGTAATAACACATTATAAAAAAGTTGTCTTGTGTCATTTCAGGGTGGTTACTTGGACATTTTAATTTGATTATGTGTTCACTTTGCCACGTATGATGTCGCGTATGATCACAAAACGTCGTCAGACTGGTCGTATTTAACGCCGTTATGGTAATTAGTAACCTGTGAGTGATTTATCCCTTGCATTTCTATAGTAACCCTGAAGTGATTTACCCTTTGCATCTCTGTGGAACTTTCTTGATATATCAAGTTTTCAAATGCGAGGAGAGGGTGGGAGGCCAATTTGGGAGGACAAGGAGGTACAGTCAGGGAGCTCGATCTGTCACATATTACATTACAAACTAGGTCAGTCACACTTCAATCTATTGTTTAAGAAGTAATAGTTGCACTCTGGACAATTTATATGGTATCATAAACGACTTAACTCATTGAAGGTAACACTTTCGATGTATGAATATTAAAATTTGAGTTGTAATGGTTCAATTAGATCCATCATTCTGCGAATAGATTCATCAATTTTGCTTAAACCTTTAGGTTGCATAAATTGGTAAATTAGGGCTTTTCTAGACGATTCGAAAATATCTACTTACTAGATTAGTGCCCGTGCGATGCACGGTAGTAATAACATTTTTTTCCATAATTAATTTGTGATATAATATAAAAATGAGGCAACTTATGTGGAATAAACAAATGCAATGCATGTAAGAAAGATGAAATAATAAGGCAAAATTTATCAAAACTACAATTGAGGGAAAAAAAATTATTTTTGATTAGTTGTGTTGAAATTTTTTTTTTTTTTAAAAAAAATATTTTAAAATAGTGTACATTATACTATATTAATGATGCATGTTATTCCCAACAAAACTATACAACATAGATGTCGTATGTCATTTTATAAATGAATTAATTTAGTCACAAAAAAAAAAAAAAAAA
This sequence comes from Chenopodium berlandieri, assembly GCA_034703905.1. Taxonomy (NCBI): domain Eukaryota; kingdom Viridiplantae; phylum Streptophyta; class Magnoliopsida; order Caryophyllales; family Amaranthaceae; genus Chenopodium; species Chenopodium berlandieri. The sequence goes on from CM068285.1 coordinate 8,842,101, forward strand.
AAAAAAAAAAAAAAAACCTATACAATGTACTTAAAAAAAGGGAAATTCTACATAATAACCTCGTTTTTTTCACTTTTCTACGCTGTGACCTAACTTATATGACTTTCTACGCTGTAACCCTAAAGTACGAAAAGTGAATATACAATAACCTACGTCAGCATGCATTTATGACGGACGTTTGGGTTGGCATTTATTCCGTCACCTAACTCTTACTGTACACACACTGTACTTTCTCTCTCCTTCAAAATTCCCTCCTCTTCTCTTACTTCACTCACTCCCCCCTATTTCAGTCGTTGATCAAAAACGCTAAGAAGAGAATTTCATACAGAATTTGCGAAAATTCTTGCGTAGAAAATTGGGCTACGGCATTCGTGGAGATCAATCTCAGAGTGGAGGAGTAGCATCAACGGAGGTATGTATTTCGGTCGTTTATTCATTTGTACCATTTTTGTCGAATTATGAATGTATTGGGTTGAGTTCATAAAGTTTGGAAATTTTGTTGATTTATCGTGTTTATGTGGTGGTTGTTTGGGAATTTGCGTGCTTTGGTTGTGGGTAATTTCGTTTGTGGGTTATTTCGATTGTGGGGGTATTTTTTTTGTATAATTGCGTGATTGTTTGTGGGTTTTGTTGTGACTAATTTCTGGGGGGGGGGTATGATTAGTTTAATTGCTTTGAAGTTGCTTAAATATTGATAGATGTATTGGTAACATCTTGCAGATGGATGAAGAGAGGATTTTGAAAATCCACTATCGTGGTAATTGTGTTGATTTAACAATTGATGATGTTGATAAATGTTTGCTAATTGATGTGATTAATGATATGTGTGAGAAATTTGCTAATAGAGGGTTTGAGTTACCTCAGTATCCTGGGTTACATTATTGCTATAATGAGAAGGCTTTTAATTTAGTTGATGATGATACAATGATGAAAATGTTTGGGACTATACAAAGCAAAGAGATAGATTTGTGGGTGGGTTGTTTGAGTGAGCCTAGTTTTATACTGACTTTGGCTAGGACAGTGAAACCCCAACAAATTAAGCCTAAGCCACAGGCCTCAACTTCTGCTACAAGCCTAGATTCTGCTACTGGCTCACCTCTTGTTGCTGGGCCATCTTCTGCTTGCCCAGGATCACCTTTCACAAGCCCAAATGAAGTAGGCCCATCTAACCCATCCACATCTAAACCAGGTTCTTCTAAACCAGGCACCTTCAAACCAGGCCCACCTAAGAATTTCAGACCAAAATTAACCACTTGGATCAGGGATCTTGAGTATAGTAGAACCTGTTAGGAGAGCCCAAGGTTGATTGATTCCTTGTCACCCCAAAAGTTTACCCCCTCATTCAATCAGCCTAGGAGGTTACCTAGGATGTTAGAAGAAATATCCCCTTATTCTCCCCCACATATCACACTATGTGATGGTGATTTCTTTCATAGAAATAATTCTGAATCCCAAATGCTTTCTCCTGCACACACAAGAAGTCCAAGGCTATTGCAAGCTAACCCCAGCCCAAATCTTAGGTAGGCACCATTGAGACCACCACAAAAGAACCAAAATGAACCCCCATTTGAGCCTACTAGAAAAACTAGAACTTGCCAAAGCAGAGTACTTCTCTTTCCTCATAGTAAGAAATTGCCCAACAGCACTGCAAAGCTTAAGGGTTTGTTTGTTCCACATAGTCAGTCATCCCAAACTATACTAGAAGGTGGGAGTGGTAGGGTACCTAGGAGAAGAGGTGCAAGTGGGGTCCAGGTTAATGATGATGATAGCATGCATAGTGATGATGACAACAGTTCTAAGAGTGATGGTGAGTACATACCTGAAGAAGAGCAAGAGATTGAGATTGACAGTAAAGGTGAGGATGGTGATCCAGATGTAGTGGAGGAGAATGTGGGTGAGTTATTGCAGCAGAATTATGTTGATGGAGGTTGGGAGCCATTCAAGTGTAATGAGAAGTATTATGATGCTGAAGGGGGTTATATGGGAAAGTTGCTTAAAAAGGGTGAGGTGTATGATGATGTAGAGTTTGGGAGAATTTCCTTAAGACCATGGCAACTGTTTGTTGATAGGGATCACTTCAAGGATGCCCTTAGAGACTATTGCATCCAAGAAGGATTTAGCTTGGTAGTGAGGAAAGATGAACATGACATATACACTGCTGAATGTGCTGACAACAGATGCAAGCGGAGGATTTATGCTACTGTACTCATTGATGGGTTTACTTGGGCCATAAAGAGCATAAAGCATGGGCATACATGTGACTTGAACATGGTCAATAATCCAATGTGTAATTGCAAGTGGGCAGCTCAGAAGTTGTTGGAAGATATTAGAGCCAGCCGAGATATCAAAGGGAAAACACTTAATCAATTAATTTTGGAGAGATTTGGTATTACAATGGCTTGCTCATCCATATACAAAAAGAAGAGTATTACAATGGACCTCATTCAGGGAGGGCATGATGAGTCATATCACAATCTCAATGTTTACTGTCATTTGCTCAAGGAGAGAAACCCAGGGACATTGGCATTTTGTACCTGGAAAGCCCTACAGCAACCTGAACACCCTCTCCAATTCAAGTCTATTTTCATCAGCTTTGCAGCATAGTTTGAAGGGTTAATTCTGGGATGCAGGGGCTTTGTTGGTGTTGATGGTTGCCATTTGAAAGACAACTATGGAGGAATTTTATTATCAGCTGTGTCTTTAGATGTAAATAATGAAATCTTCCTAGTTGCAGTAGCTGTAGTAGATTCAGAGAACAAGACAAGCTGGTCTTGGTTCTTTCATCACCTTAAGAACACTCTCACTGGCACAGGAAGGATTGACTGGACTATAATGTCAGATAGGCCAAAGGTTTTATTTCTCTACGCAAATTAAGACTAAGTTGTTTGTATTTTAATTATCATAGTCAGTTTAACTAATGTGTCTTTATCTGTGCTAGGGAATTGACCCTGCAATTTGCCGAAGGTTAAAAACCTATCGGTTGCAAATGGATTTTCAAGTTGAAAACAGACAAAGATGGAAATGTATCTATATACAAAGCTAGAATGGTGGCAAAGGGTTACAAGCAAATTCACGGCGTTGATTATGATGAAACCTTTTCACTAGTCGCCATGCTTAAGTCCGTCCGGATTATCTTGGCGATTGCTGCATATTATGATTATGAAATATGGCAAATGAATGTCAAAATTGCCTTCCTTGATGGAATTTTGGAAGAAACTGTGTATATGACACAGCCGGAAGGTTTTGTTGATCCAAGCAATGCTAGGAAAATATGTATGCTTAATTAAGAAGTCCATTTATGGACTAAAGTAGGCAAGCAGAAGTTGGAATCTGCGATTCGATGAAGCCATTAGTTAGTTTGGTTTTATCAAGAATCCAGATGAGTCTTGTGTTTACAAGAAGGTTAGTGGGAGTGACATCGCATTCCTCGTCTTATGTGTCGATGACATATTACTCGTTGGAAACAATACTAAACTGTTAGAGTCCGTAAAGGGCTAGCTTGGTAAGTGCTTTTGAATGAAGGAATTGGGAGAGGCACAATACATATTGGACATCAAGATCTATAGGGATAGATCTAAAAGGATGATTGGATTGAGTCAAAGTACTTATATTGATAAGGTACTGGCACGATTCAACATGGAAGGGGCCAAGATAGCGCACCTACCCATGTCACATGGAATAACTCTCGACAAGAAGCAGTGTCCACAGACACCTGATGAGCGAGAGAGGATGAGTCAGATTCCATATGCTTCGCTTATTGGATCGATCATGTATGCCATGATATGTACTAGGTCGGATGTATCGTATGCCTTGAGTGCTACCAGCCGATACCAATCAGACCCAAGAGAGGCGCATTGGACTGCGGCCAAGAATATCCTAAAGTACCTAAAAAGGAACAAGGATAAGTTCCTGGTCTATGGTGGTAGTGATGATTTGGTTGTTGAAGGTTATACTGACGCGAGCTTCCAGACTGACAGAGACGACTCCAAGTCGCAGTCAGGGTACATATTCTGCCTAAATGGAGGAGCGTTTAGTTGGAAGAGTGCTAAGCACAGCACCACTACAAATTCTACTACAACTGAAGCCGAATACTTGAAAGCTTCGGAAGCAGCTAAGGAGGCAGTTTGGATTCGTAAGTTCATTAGTGAACTTGATGTTTTACCCTCCATCAAGGGTCCAATAGACCTCTATTGTGATAGCAATGGAGCTATTGCTCAGGCCAGGGAGCCAAGGGAACATCAGAAGGCCAAACATGTCAAGCGGCGGTTTCACATGAAAAGGGAATAGAAGTCCGAGGGTGAAATCAGAATTTGTAAGATTGGAACGGACGATAATGTAGCCGATCCATTGACTAAACCTTTGCCTCGAGTGAAGCACTACAAGCACGTTGAGGCAATGGGAATCAAGCATGTTGGAGATTGGCTTTGATTTCCCTGTATATGTGTTTTAGTTAAACCTGATATCTTAATGTAAAACACTATGTTGAACCATTCGATTTTGGAGCAATTAAATTTTCCGCAAATTTATTATTACTCCATTTCTATTCAATTGTGGTTTAAAATTAATAATGAGTCTATTCGATTTATGAGAATATTCAAAAGAGGGTATCAAGACCATGTCTTGGATAAAGAAACACTTGTTAAGTGAACATTGAATATTTCAATCGAAAATTATCCCTAATCTAGGTCATTTAAACGATGGACGATTAATGACCACTTGAGATTAGTGTGTAGTATGATATATAGCACCGTTTCTTGTGCTACGAGGACATGATTGTCATAAATTATTTGCACAGGTACTAGTTTGGAACTGTACCGAATCGACCTATGAGAGTACTTTAAGAGATTTAAGAACCATCATAAGTACATTTCTCATTATAGCTATCGGAACCTTTTTCCTCGACCATGAGTATATTGTAAGTTCTCTAGTTTGAGTACTAGTCATTTTGATGTTGTCAAACGTTTGCCGTAAATGGGGATTATAACGGCAACACTTGGGCGACTAGGTCCTCTTAATAAGGGAAGCTAACAATGCAAGATTGGGAATGTCCCCCTATTAACAATAGGGAATATGTCTTTGTTGTTTACAAGGCCTCTCGAAGAGTGAGACTGTGAAAATGCATGGTCGTGCTAAAATGGATTTTAGAAATCATCTGCTTATTGACAGTCAAACTCGGAAATTAAATCGAAAAACACTTTTGGACTTAATGAGGATGGCTAAGAATCTTACCTTATAGTTCATGAAGAGACATTAAGCGACATAGGAAATAAGCTATACACTAATTGCACACTTGTCCGGAAGGACAAGTGGAAGATTGAAAGGAATGGTGTCCTTCCAACAAGTGTATTATTCCGATAGAGGATTCAGAATTATTAGAAAGCTAATTCTTCAGTAAGGTCAAGTGATCGGAATGCCTAGGTGGAGGCCACTTCCGATCAGTAATATTAATGCATAATTAATATTACAGCTTAATCTTGACTGAACCCTTCGGGTCGCACCCCAATAGAATTACCGATCCGAGACGACGAATCAATTCGAAGGATTAGTTGAGTCATTAGAGTATTACGAACAAAGACGTCAGATATCGAGCTTAGAGCGTCAAAACCGAGCTTCGCAAGTCGAGTCCAATTTAGAACTCGACGAGACGAGAAATCAAACAAGCGACAAGTTCGAGCTAAGCCGTAGCCTCGCATTGGCCTAGCCATGCGCGTGCTAGGCTAGCTTAAGCTACCATGCGCACCACAAGCCTAGCATGCATTGCGTGCTAGGCACAACATGCTAGTAAGGCTGGTGCACGAGGCCGCAAGCATACTAGCAGCTAGCGCATGCTAGCGTGCTAGTGTGCTGGGCCACGCACCCAGCCGCAAGCATGTAACGCATAGCACTCGCACAGCAGCACGCTATGCGTGCTTGTGCTATGGGCTGTGCATGCGTGCTTGCTAGCGAGCAGCACCAAGCAGCAGCATTGTAGCAGCATACTATGTGTGCTGGGTTGTGCATGCGTGCTTGCTAGCGTAGCAGCATCAAGCAGCAGCACGCACCAAGCAGCAGCATCGCATGCGCTGGCTGGCTGCGCATGTGTTGCGTGCTGGCTGACTGGGTTGCCCAGCCTTGGTGCTAGGCGCCAGTTGGCAGCCAAAGCAGGCTGCCAGCCAGCCATGTGGCATGGTCAGCCGGTCAAGGGAGAGGACCAAGGGGTTGGTGTTTTGGCTTAGGGAGCAAGGTGATTTGGTCCCCCCCTTTGGTGGTCCTTACCTACTCTCTCTCTCTCTCCATGTGACACTTGGAGCTTGTTGATTGCCTTGCATTTTTATTTTGTTTTTGATTAAAATAAAATTGAAAAAAAAATGAAAATCTCCCACATTGATGGGAGAAGGGAGATCAAGGCTCTCTTCCCTATAAATACCCAAGTTTTGGGTTTGGGAAAAACCACTTGAGTTGAACTCAATAAGGCATCTCATCATTAGTGAGAAAACCTTTAAGTTCGTAATACTCTAGTTTTGTTTAGTCAAGTCCCGACTAACCTTCAGGATTAAGACCGTTCGGGTCGGGTCGAGGGTGCGAGTCGTTGGAGGCCTACGCACTTGCGTGGCTCGAGCTTTGAAGTAAGAGCTCGTGAATTGAGTGAAGCAAGCGTCGAGGATAAGAATGTCTTTTCTCCTTCTCTCTCTTATGTTGTTAATTATGTGATTGCATGTTTAGTTGCTTTAATGAGTAGGCGGGTCTTGGGCGGGTTTTTCTTCCGCGTAGCGTTGGACGCTACGAAACCCAACAAATATATATGATTTTAATGCAAGTGATCACCAATTATAGATTTAATTGTGCATTAATAATCAACCAACGCAGATTAAATATGCTTAGGAATAATTTGATGTATGTATGTTGGATATGCTTAGGATCGAAAAGCGCGCATGAATATCATAAGAATTAAATAGAAGCCGATTTAGGGCGGGTTAATCTCTTTTAGGTTGGATTTGTACCATCATCCCCGAACATCCAGTCATGGTTCTGGACCACTATGGAGTTAGCAATCTCCGTGATTGTGAATGGGGTGTAATCTTCACACTCGTGAACGGTTTACAAGTTCCTAAAACTTGTTGGTGACTATTTTATCTCTAGCTTCCTTCCCTTGGAGTGCCGCCATGCCTAAAAGCATGAACCACAGTGGAGCTCAAAGATTGAGTTTGAAAAATTCCCTACAAGGATACAAGACGTTATACTTTCCTTTTACTATGCGCAAGGAAGTCTGTCATTTTATGAGTGGCCAATTTTTTATATTAGCACGATTAGCTCCCATGTTAGTCCCCTTTTACGAGGCAGTTGAGTGGGAAACCCGTTCAACGCGTAATCTAAATAATAAATCAAATAGTTTAGGGTTCATTTGGCATCGCTATAGTTTTCTATTTTTTGGTTTTTTTGCTTTTCCAAATCATAAGATATGTCATATAATGAATTGAAAATTAGTCAAACTTATTAAAATCAAGATAATTTGAAAACTGACAACAAAAAAATGAAACCACCTTTTTTTTATTTCCTGTTTTGTTTTTTTTTTTTTTTTTTTTTTTTTTTAATATATATATATATAAAATGAAAACTGAAAACAAAAACGGTGTCAAACAAGCCTTTAGTTGTGAAATTGTTGATTTGTATGATGAACTAAGGAAGTTTCTAGGTAAGTTTTGATATTGCTGGGATGTATCTTATTAGTGTGATTTCCTTTACGTTTATATAATCAACTTTGCTGATTTGTACTGTGTGTGTTATTTGAGTATGTAAAGTAACTAAAAGCACATGAATATATTTATTGTTCAGAATTACTAGTTAACAAAAATTATTTGTATCAAAATTATTAAACTTTATAAATTTTAGCGTTTTTTTTTTTAATCAAAATTCAATTTTTTTTTTTTTTTTTTTTTTTTTTTTTTTTTTTTTGGCAATTAAAATAGTCATTTAGGTCCTTTTATTTTCACCTTAGTTCACGAAACCCCAAGTTTAAATTACAACTAAAATATGTTTAGATAAATGAAAATTAGGTTAATAGAATACACCCATAATCCACCTCACTAATCTTCAAATAAGTTGTAATTAATTTTTTAACACACCCATCAATCTTTCACTTTCAGCATTAACAGACCTGCACCTTAAGGGCGTCCCAAACTTCAAGCCGTAACAGTAAAAAACCGTTGCACTTAGTAGCCAAACAAGGGAGATCAGGGGTCTGCGAACATTAAAAATCTTTAAGCTCTCCTGTATGCTGCAGTGTTGTGCACCTTGAGGGCATCCCTAACTTCAAGCCATAACAGTAAAAAATCGTTGCACCTAGTAACCAAACAAGGGAGATCAGAAGCTGAGGTTAAATCACTGAAGTCTCTGAACATTATATATCTTTAAGCTCTCTCGTGTGCCGTGCACTAATCTTCCTCATTCTATTAGTAAACTGCCTTTTTAGTGTAACTAGTAATTTCTGGTTGGTATCTACCTTTGCCTCACTTTTCTTTTCGATGTTATATATGTGCAGAGTTTGTGCCAAAATCTATTATCAGAGTATGTACAGGTACTTTTTTACGGCTACAATTTGCTTATGAGTTTCTGCTATCTTAGTCCATCTTATAATTTCTTAAAGTGTGACCAGACCCCTTTTCTGGCCTCCACAAATGCAAGCATTAGACCGCATAAATCAAGGTTACATAAAGAACACTTGGAACTTCATCAACCAGCTTTTGCTAAGATGTATTTTGTGGAGTACCAGACAAGCACATTGATACAATTCGCTTGGGGAGGGGGAGGGGGGCAGGGTGAGGGGTAACGGGAGGAAAAACAAAGTGTTCAGTTTGACATTATGGATCAGCTTGTGAACATTCACAGAGAATTTTAAACATATTGCTGGTTAAAAACAGAACAGGAAGGCCATCCCAGAAATTCAGAAAAAAATATCAGCAAAGTCTTAGTCCAAGAAACTGGCATAGTCTGTCCTCTCAGGTAAAACTTTGAGAAAATTAGTAGTGAAAGTCAGTATGTCACTTGAGAGTTACTTCGCTTCACCAACATCGAATATGAGGGGTTCATATCATCGAAAAATACTGATCCTAGCAAGTGTTTGTCAGTTGTCTAATAGCAGCAAAAAGGACTAATTGTTAATTCTCAAAGAAGTCATTGTGTGATAAAGATGGAAGAAATTGTATCAAATGGTTTACAGACAAGTTCAAATTAATGAGCTGATGGATGACTGAATTGTTTCCGGAAAAGTAGACAACTTGACTCAAACTGCTGCTCAATATGCATATGACTTCTAGAATAATTTACCAAGTTTCACCAGGAAACGTGGGAGAATATTGCTGCTAGAGCTGCCAAAAGGGGTGGTGGCATTGGAAGTTCAAACATGTGTTACTCGCGGAGTGCTTCACTTGTAGTTAGCCTTATACAATAAGCTTTCTACAAAGCAAAGGTCACCTATATGGATGAATGATACAGACCTAATTAGTTTGTTACATATGACAGAGGAGTAGGGGACTTAGACGCTATGAATCACATGTTTTTGCATGTAATTTCACAAAGGATCTATAACAAAGAGCTGGCTTAACAATGAGAAAACAGGCAGTTAGGCCATATAAACTCCTGAGAGAAAACTACAAAACTAATACTGGTAGTCTCTATTAAGATTCTAATAAAAAAAAACGGAAGGAAATGCCACCATATACTTAGCTTCAATGAACAAGCTGTTCAACCATGCTAAATATGAGGTATTATTACCAATTGAAAGTGGTTATTACCAATTGAAAATGTACATCCTTGCAGGGGGTTGGTCGTCATATAGTATTATGCTATAAATTGTTAAGACACTGATCTTCTCATGCATCTACTGAAGCTAGAAGATATCAAATGGAACAGTCAGTGTACACGTGCAAATTAATGAACTCACGGAAAACTAAATCCATCAATTTTAGAGAGTTCAACTTAAAAATTTCGGCTAAGGACACCCAAGAGTCTTACCATTGACTAGAGATTAGGGATGCAACTTAATATTTGCAAAAGCTTGCCACATGAAAACATCTATTGGAGACTATATAACTTTTCACGTCATGATATGCCAAGTTTTTGCCTATGACCAACCTAAATCATATAAAGAGGAAGTCATAAGCAACTTTACAAGCTAACTCCAAGACAGTAATTTAGTAGCTTCTAGCTTGGTAACTCTCATAAGAGTAAAAAAAAAACAGAGAATGTCTCCAAACATTCTACAAATGCCAAAAAGTTATCATAACACAAATACAAATATTACCAAATCTTGGATCAAAATATAGATGCATTACAAAAGCTACTACGCATAAGCTAAAAACCAAGCTAAGCTTAGTCTAGTGGGAAAGATTGAACCTTCCAACCTTGAGGTTGGGGGTTCAATCCCCATTAGAGACACTTTAGGGGTGGGGATCCCTTACCCTTCCCCCTCACTTTCAAAGTGTCTGACCCGCAAATACCAGACCAAAAAAACCATGAGGGTTAAGGCATGGTCAGGCTCCTTCTTCTTATAGTAAATTTTATTTTATTTTTTAAAAGTTCAACACTAACAAGAGTCATATTGTCCAACTAATAATAAATAGGTTGAGTAAATACCAGAATGAACGCATACAACCATCAATCCCATCATACTCAGATTCCTCACTCCCTCATTTTCTTTATCCTCATCAAGCTTGACTGAGTTGAGCAGTTGACTCTCAGAAAGGCGAAACCAGACTCTCAATATAATCCTTTGATTGAACTATGCAGTCGTCATTAAGATTAATACCTTCTCGAGAAAACTGTAGCGTTTCACAACTTGGATCGACAACCTTGAGCTGTCCCCCATGGTGTACCAAACACTTGCCCGTCTCAGAGAAACCGTGATACATAACATTTACACCATTGAAAGAGAACAATTTCTGCCAAGAATTCCAGTCACTAGGATTGTTCAATATCCAAACATCAAGAAGATCATCCGAGGTGTAACAAAGCAACGACAAGCAACCTCTCAAGCGCAATAAACGCACCCTGTAATACCGACTCAGCCAATTCATTGATGGCAATTCCTTTATTTCCTCATTAACCAAATCAAACCCAACAATATGATTGTTTATAAAAGAGCAAAAGTATATAGTATCATGGACTAAAAGTGTGTTCCCAAGCACAATCAATTGGAAATGCTTATCCAAATTACTAATTTTTTTCCATGTCCCACAACTCAAAGAAAACACATGAAAATGAACATAGAAATCTCCAGGAGACGAAAACGAGCCGAAAATCTTGTAATCATCATGTAATGGATCATAATAAAACTCACATCCATAATGCATAGCCTTATCGTGACCTGCAGGAATCATGATTTTACGAGAACCACGAGTAGCAGGATTCCAAACAAAAAAGAATTTAGGGTCTTTCCGCACATAAAAACACACCAAACCATGACAAGAACCCACTAAATCCATAAATGTAATCGGGTCATCACACCCATTATCAAATTCCAATTGGACAAATTGATTCACATTGCAATTATTTTCATTGTAATCTAACAAGAAGAATTCGTTCTTCCATTCACGATTGTTTTCAGTAAGTATGAGGAATTGGGGATGAGAAGAGGAGAATTTGAGGTGGGATTTTGCAAATTTAGGGGAAGAAATTGAAGAAAGCCAGGATTTTGAAACAGATTTGAAGAGAATTAGGGATTTTACCGGGAGTCTTGGCAGAATTTCTTCTAATATGAGAAAGTCTGGGAGAGTTGAGATTTGTGGCGGAAGAACGTTGCTGAGGTCGTTCATTTTGTCCATCTGATGAAGATTGAGGTGGCGTTGCGGCGGTGAGCGTCGATGATGAGCAGTTGCTTCTGACGGGACTTATGCCGGATAGAGAGATGACAATTTGGATCAATGGGTTGAGGTAATCAGGTGTGGTTTGGAGACGAATCTCTACTTTTAAAAAATTTCGCTTTTTTAAGGATATTTTGACATTTATTACTTATTTAATTTTTTATTTTATCTTACTACTATCCAAATTCAAAAATTATAGTTATTGCTACCATTTAAAAGAATCCGATGAAATTCCATTAAGTTGGCCCATTATTTCATTAAATAATAATTTAATTTATTAAAAAAAGAAAAAAAAACATAAAAAATAAAAATAAAAATTCCCAACCACCTCCCCCTCCCCGTCATCCACCCTCCCCCCTCCCCGTGTCGGCCCAAACGTTCCCCTGACGCCGACGAACCCCACCTCCTCCATTTCCACCGTCCACGCTACCCGAAACAACCCTGAACGGGTGAAAACGAAACCCTAAAACTCGTTTAGGGTGGTTTCGGGGAATGGGTTTAGGGTAGGGGTGCTGATTTTTGGGTGGGGGAAGGGGAGGGTGTAACACCCCAATAATTCTCTCTTTAAAAACCTGTAAATATCTTTAACCATTTGCAAGAGAATTACTGACGTGCTACCGCCACGTGTTCAAACGTTAAGACTAGTTCAGAATTTAACAGCGGAAAAACTAACTCAGTTATAAATAAGTTTCAAAACCAATGATCAAAACTAAATTTAGTCTTACAAGTTGGAACCATTAAGACCCTTATTCAAAACCCAATAAAAGTAGTAAATAAATCAAATCAGAGTTAAAATAAATCCAACTTAAGAGTTGCAATAAACTGTGAAAATATCCAACACTCCACTCAAAATCCCACCATCTTGATGCAAATTCTGATTATGTATAATCCTGTGATTAATCTGCTCCCCAATATTACAAGTGTAAAAATTGGATCATAACAGGGTCATTGAAGGGCGAAGGCCATGACCAAGAAAAAAAAAACACATAAAAAAAACCTGTGATTAATCTGCTCCCCAATATTACAAGTGTAAAAATTGGATCATTACAGGGTCATTGAAGGGCGAAGGCCATGACCAAGAAAAAAAAAACACATAAAAGCACGCAATCAGCAACGTTGAGTACATACAAGCTACGAAATATAACAAAGAATCCCTAACATGTTACTAAAATCATTCAGCACACACAATCTAATTATTGACTCAAACACACACCTCAACTGTTAACATTACTAAGACCTCACTAATTACTAACAATAATTCATTTCATTCATTGGTTGGATTAAGCAATAGACCAGGTTGTCCCCCTATGCTCCATTTCGGAACATTAATAAAAGAAAACCCTATGCCTCCTTTCGGAAACATTAATAAACATCAAATGGCAGACGGGCGCGACTCCGTGGCCATAGCTAGTGATTAGGGGATTTTGCTCCCACCAATCGGAGTGCGCCACGTGGGCCAATCAGGTCCTGCCAAGTGTCCCCCAATTGGACCTCTCAGGGCTTGCCACGTGGCACACGTTTATTCGTCCACCTTGGACCTATTATGTCATGACATGTGGCATATTCCATGCCTAATGGAAAAGTCGGCCACCTAGGCCCAACTTCCGAGGGAAGCCCAATCAGCCCAAGGTTAACCTAAACCTAGATTGGCACGTTTCCCGAGGTTATAAATACCTCCCTTAATCCTCATTAAGAGAGATTACACACGGAAAAACACACGGAAAAACACACAGATTACGCATTAAACGCTCTCACCTAGAGAGACCAAACCACTTTAATTTCCGCATTAATTACTCCTTAATCAGGTACTAACTTGACCGTTGGAGGCGGAGCTCCCAACACCAGGAGTCTTCGTTGTTTTGCAGGTACAGGCGTCTGGTTCCAGTCTCGGAATTGTAACTCTCCCGCAGGACTTCAGAAAACCCCGGAACATTTTGGCGCCGTCTGTGGGGAGAGTACTTCTGAGATGGCATCCACGTCTGTACCGACTCCTGAAGAGAGGCGTCCCCTAGACGACCCTCAAGTTCAGTCGGACCATGATACCGAAGAAGAATTTGAAGTTGAAGCTCACACTGCTTCAGACGGGACCCTAAGGGCCCGACGCACCCGTCATACCGAAAGGAGGGAACGGGAACATCTTCAAGCTGGAAGTGAGCCAGCAGGCGCACCGCCTGTTCGGCGGAAGCCGACTGATGGGTCTGCTCCCATCACGAGGAATGAACTCATGACCTTCATGAGGGACTTCAAAGGAGAGATTCAGGAGTTGCTTAATAAGAAGCCTGCTCTGGCCAAGGAACAGTCGGCTAAGAAACCTTCCACTTCAGGCAAGAAGAGGCCAGTTCAAGGCCGAGAGGCGACTCCTCATCCTAAATCTAGGAAGTGGGAGCCGCCTGCCCTTGATTTTACAAAATACCGTTTTCCTACCCCAGGAAACAGGAAACCTGTTCGTCACATTCAGGCGGACGGGTCGAAGAAAACATACACAGACGCTCGGCTACTGCTAGAGCAGAAGAAGAGTGACCGATTGTCAGAGTCGGCCTCTACTTCAAATTTCCAAGACAGCCTGCGAAATACCTCGATGGGGCATACCCAGTCGTATCATGAGAGTCAGTCAGGCGGCACCTCCCGTCAGTCCGGCTTTCATAGCGATCAGGCGGTACCAAACTTACCGTTCGTACCACAACAACAGTATTTTATGCAGCCACCTCCGTTTGGTGGACAGGCAGCTAAAAATGTCCAACCTATGGACTGGCAGCTACGGTTGCTTAGACTTGGTGAACAGCCGTCGGCCTTCTCCAAGGAAATTACAGAAGCCGCTCAGCCGGCCAAAGTGAAAAATGTGTTAGTAGGCGCCTATGACGGCTCTACTAACCCAGAAGACCATCTGATGGCATTCTCCAACCTGATGTACCTTCAAGGGTTGGATGATCCCACTTGGTGCAAGTGTTTCCCAGCGACTCTCAAAGGAATCGCACAACAATGGTTCGGCAACCCGCCGACTGGTTGTGTAAATAACTTCAGGACGCTTGCTTACTTATTCACCTCCAACTTCGCCATGAACATCCCTGCGAAGAAGACGACCCTTGATTTAGGAACAATTCAGCAGGGTGAGAAGGAGGGGCTTCGATCTTACATCAGGCGGTTTAACCTGATGAGAATACAGATTCAAGGGTTACCGGATGAGGTAGCCTATACTGACTTTTTCAGGGGTCTCAAAGACGGGTCAACCTTCAAGTTTGATCTGGTCCGAAAGAGGGTGGCGACTCTTCAAGAGGCCTTGATTGAAGCGGAAGCCTATATACAGGCGACTGATCTTTGTAGTACGGTAAAACAGTCGGACGGAAAAAAGCTCGACAAAAGAGAAGGACGACAGATACAGTCGTCGAACAAATATAAGAAGAGAAAAGAGGTCTGGGCGGCTGATTCCTCTAAACAGCCGGCCCAGAAGAAAAAAGAATTCAAACCATACTCCCCAAAGTATGCGTTTAGCAAGGATAGCCAAGCTATCCTAAAAGAAATCAAGGGACGGATCTCACTTGAGAAGCCGGTCCCCATGAAGGGTTCTGCAAACAACCGGAACCAAGAAAAATTCTGTGATTATCATGAAGATGTTGGTCATCACACCAACGAATGCATCAGTCTCATGCGGTATCTGGACCGCCTGGCTGAGCAAGGTGATCTTGACTCTTTTGTCAAGAAATCCACGGGGAACACTTCCTCGAAAAAGCAGTCGGCCAAAAAGAGTCAACAGGCCGACAGCTCTGATACAGATGATGCAGTCGTCTACACTATTGCAGGCGGCTTCGCAGGAGGAGGTCCCACTATTAGGGGCAACAAAGACAATATCAGGCGGCTAGATGTAAATTCCGTTCACCCAGAACGGCCCTCCAAATATTCATTCCCTGAGATTGTCATTACTGAAGAAGATCTAGGAGGGGTAAGGGGGCCACATGACGACCCTATCGTTATTGAATGTAAAGTGGCCAATCAGAGAGTTGGCCGAATCCTCATAGATACCGGAAGCTCCTCAGATCTCATCAGTAGCAAATGTCTGTCGAAACTGAAATACCAGACTGATTGCATACATCCGGCCTCCCACCCCTTAGTAGGGTTTGGAGGGGGAGTCGTCCACCCAGTAGGACGAGTAGATTTACCCATCCGTCTGGGCGAAAAAGGGGAAGGACGACACATGGTAGTCCGATTCCTGGTGGTAGAAGAACTCTCGGCCTACAACATGATTCTGGGACGACCAACCCTGAATAATTCCAAGGCTGTAATAATCCCATATCTTATGTTGCTCAAGTTTGAGAGGGATAATGGAACAGTCGGGTCCCTAAGGGGAGATTAGAGGATGGCTCGAGAGTGCTATCTCTCGGATGTCAAGCCCACTGTTATGGCCGCTGGGTCCAGTGGAGGAAAAATAGACCTTGACAATGTCAAGGAAAGTGCGCCTGTTCAAGAAGCAGGCGGCAAGAAAAGAAAGACATCCCAGATGGGGGCCACAAGAAAAGACAAAAAATAGCAATCATTGGCAGAGGAGCGGTCGGATGAATTCCGCCCTCAGCCGGCTGGTGAGCATACGGACCTGATCTTAGATGTCTCACGTCCTGACAGAACAGTCAAAGTTGGGACGACTGCTCTAGGGGTCCTAGGTGACGACTTTCACAATCTATTGAAAGAATACAAGGACATCTTTGCATTCGAAGCCCATGAAATGCCAGGCATTAGTCCTGAGCTGGAGGTACACAAACTGGCCGTGGATCCAAAAAAGAAGCCGGTAAGACAGAAGAAGAGGAACCATGGCGAAAAAAGAAGTCAGGCGGCAGCCGCCGAAGTTAAAAAATTACTTGACGCAGGGTTCATTCGGCAATGTTACTTCCCAGACTGGGTTGCAAATGTTGTGCTTGTTAAAAAGCCGAATGGCACCTGGCGAATGTGTGTAGACTACACAGACTTAAACAAGGCGTGCCCAAAAGACAGTTACCCTCTGCCTAAAATTGATAACCTGGTCGACTCAACAGCCGGCCATGCTTTGATGAGTTTTATGGACGCCTACTCTGGTTTCCATCAAATCCCTTTATGGAAGAAAGATCAGGAGAAGACGACCTTCGTCACTGATCAAGGGTTATACTGTTACACGGTCATGCCGTTTGGTCTTAAGAATGCCCCGGCCACTTTCCAGCGAATGATAAACACTGTGTTCTTTGATCAGATTGGGAGAAATGTCGAGGCATATATTGATGATATGATTGTCAAGTCTAAACTTCAGAAAGATCATCTGTCGGACCTCCGAGAAACTTTCGCCACACTTAGGCGGCACCATGTCATGCTCAATCCCAAGAAATGTGTCTTTGGAGTTGAGTCTGGGAAATTTCTCGGATTCCTTATCAATCAGAGAGGAATAGAGGCGAACCCTGAGAAGGTTCAGGCGGTCATCGACATGCAGTCGCCTCGTACCATCCGAGAGGTTCAGAAGTTAACAGGTTGTCTGGCGGCCTTGGGAAGATTTCTAAGTCGATCAGGCGACAAATGCCTGTACTTTTTCCAGGCAATTAAGAAAAAGGCAAAGTTTGAATGGGGGCCGGATGCTGAGGCGGCCTTCCAGAAATTGAAAGTTCACTTGCATTCCTTGCCGAGGCTGGTCAGCCCTCTGCCCAAAGAAGTACTCTACATGTACCTGGACGTCTCTGATCATGCGTTAAGCGCTGTCCTTCTTGCTGAAAGAGACGGCTGTCAGCTCCCGGTCTACTTTGTTAGTCATGTACTGAAAAATGCCGAGTTGAGGTATCCCTTAGTGGAGAAATTTGGTCTTGCACTCTTCATGGCTGTTAAAAAATTGAAGCCCTACTTTTTGGCGCATGCAGTCGTCGTGTATACAGACCAACCTATCAAGCGGCCACTGACTAACATGGAGTCGTCAGGCCGAATGATCAAATGGGCCATAGAAATACAGAGTCTCGAAGTTACCTTCGAGCCTAGAAAAGTAGTGAAGGGGCAAGCCTTTGCTGACTTTATTGTTGAGATGACTCGTCCTACTGACTCTCAAGTTCCAGACCAAGTCTGGAAGGTATATGTGGATGGCAGCTCTACTTCAACTGGTTGTGGAGCAGGTGTCATATGTCAGTCGCCAGAGGGCGACAGGTACGAGTATGCTTTACGCTTCAGTTTTCAGGCCTCAAACAATGAAGCAGAATATGAAGCTTTACTAGCCGGAATCCGCATGTGCAAGTCGACAGGGGCAAGGAAAATAGACTCCTGTTCCGATTCACAATTGATAGTAAGTCAGTACAATGGCGAATATGAAGCAACCCATCCGGCCATGATCAAGTATTTACAAGCGGTTCGACAAGCAGTCGGCTCCCTTGAGGATTTCCATCTGACCCAAGTGCCGAGATCAGAAAATAACCAGGCGGATGCACTTTCAAAATTAGCATCATCCGCCCCCTGTGATACTCCTCGAACCGTTTTTTGGGAAGTAGTGGAGAAGAGAAGCATTGAGGAAGACCCTATTGGAATCTTAGACAGAAGCTCAACCTGGATGGATCCAATCAGGGCATATCTGACAAATGGTACCCTGCCGGATGATCATCAACAGGCGGCAGTGCTGAAAAAACGAGCCTCCAGTTTTGAAATAATAAAGGGAGAACTTCACAAAAGGGGGTACCTTTAACCCTTCTTAAAGTGTGTTACTCCAGAAAAGGGGCGAGAGATACTAGACGATCTTCACTCCGGTTACTGTGCTTCCCATATAGGCGGTAGGACGCTTGCTCAACGGGCAAGGCGGCAGGGCTACTTTTGGCCTACTTTAGAAGCAGATGCAATGGAGATGGTGAAAAAATGTGACAAGTGTCAAAGGTTTGGCAAACTAATTCACCGTCCGGCTACCGACCTCACCACCATTCATAGCCCCCTACCGTTTGCTAAGTGGGGCATGGATATTCTGGGTCCATATACGCCTGCTACAGGCGGAAGGAGGTACATACTTGTTGCAGTCGACTACTTCACTAAATGGGTAGAGGCGGAGGCTGTAAAGGGAATCAAGACGAAGGATGTAATTTCATTCATTTGGAAAAATGTCATCACTCGGTTCGGGGTTCCCATGTCTATGGTTTTTGATAATGGTCCCTAATTTGAGACGCCTGTTCTCAAAAGCTGGTTGGGTGACCAAGGAATTGCACACTACTTTGCATCTGTCGGCCGTCCACAAGCAAACGGCCAGGTAGAGGCCTTTAACAAAATCATCTCAGACGGTCTCAAGAAAAAGATTGAACAAGCAGGCGGCCTATGGGCGGATGAATTACCACATGTTCTCTGGGCCATTAGGACGACTGAAAAAGGGGCGACTGGAGAAACTCCATTCCTCCTAACTTATGGTGCGGAAGCTGTTCTTCCAATAGAACACTACGAGCCGACTCTTCGAGTAATGCTATATGACGAAGAGGCAAACTGGGAAGCCATGCGCCTGGCATTAGACTCCCTCCCTGAAAAGAGGGGCAATGCTGTCTTGCGCCATGAAATTTACCGCCTGAAAATGACTCGATCATACAACAAAAAAGTACACAGGCGTCCACTCAAGGTGGGGGACTTTGTACTTAGAAAAATGGAAGCTGTTGGTAGGGCTAACGAGTCTGGCAAGCTAACTCCCAACTGGGAAGGTCCCTACCGAATCTATGAAGAGGTTAGAGACGGTACCTACCGTCTGGAAACACCAGACGGCCAACCGTTGTCTCGAACTTGGAATGTAGATAATCTTAAGAAATATTTCTTTTGAATAATGTAAAGTCAAGGACTACTTAAATAAAGCTTGCATACTTAATATTCAGTTTTGTATTAAGAGGGGCATGCCAACTGACAAACAGTCGGCTACTCTCCATGTTTAAATTTTCATTTTTACTTAAAGATGGGCATGCCAACTGATAAACAGTCGGCTACTCCATGTTTAATCTAAGAGGGGCACGCCGCTTGTTTCACTCAACCGGCTACCCTCAGATAATACAGTTCACCAAGAACTATCAAAAACACATGATCAGACCAGACGTCAAGCCAACTGATCAAAATATAAAAATTCAATTCGACCTGTCCCAACACTATAGCAGGCGTCCGACGGCATCCATTCGGATGAAATTCGTCGCAGAGAGCAGCTCCCTTTTGGGTGGAACATTGTTCTATAAAAACATTACACGGCACCTATACGACTGTCTAAACATGAAAACCACGTAGCCGTTTCCCGGACAAGGATATCTCACTTAAACTGACTAATCACGTCAAGCAAGTGTTCGCAATAACCATCCGGATCAACCGACCGACTGAACTACTTGGGATAAGAACAGTTGGTATTTTATGAGTTAATAGCCAACAAACATTGGCGAATAAAGGGGAACAACCGGTACCTACCGCTTGATACCTCTACTACTCAATCACTCGGCAACTAGGTAACAGTCATATTTACTTGGTCACCCCTTAAAAAGGTGTTCATACAACACCTATTCACACTGATTATGGTGAAAACAGTCGTCTTAGACTGCCTAAAGTCTAGCCTAAAAAAATACAAGTAAGAAAACCCTTTCCTACTTGGTTAATTTTACAAATGACAGGACCGCCTGCCTAAAGGTGATCCAGGATTTTAAATGGGTCGAATGCCGATTGGATAAATGGCCGACTGATCGCCTAGCCTGGAAACAGACAACCAGTCGTCCAGGGGCATAGGCGGCGTGACTAACCATCCGTACATAGGCGGCGTGACTAACCATCCGTACTTGTCTACAATCGGCCATGAAAAACAGTCGGTATAGTGTACAATTGGATATCAGTATTCAACACTTAAAACAAATTTGAAGCAAAACAAAAAAAATTTTCATTAAAAGTCGGTCATTAAAGACCGGCCAAAATATTCAGAACCCCGGCCCCCTGGCCGGGTAAATACAAGCAAACGGCACGCAGGCCGTGAAAGAAGACATAAAGCTTAGGAAGGGGGCAAATCTTCAACATTAGCAGCTGCTGCCTGGTCAGCACTCTTCTTGCTGGACTCGGCTTCAGCTGCATCCTTCTTCGATGCTTTACCCCCAAGCGGCACAAGCGCCACCACCGGCTGCTCCTCCACCTCCAACGCGTCCTCCAACGCCTCCTCCTCAGCAGCCGCCAGGATCTCTTGATTGTATCTATCAGAACACTGGCGGTACGTTTTTTCCCATGAGGCAAAGTCGGCATTGGGGAAGAGGCGGATCCAGGTCATGCGCTGGATCTAAGAAGAGTCTTCCATCATCTCTCGGACCAGCTCTTTCTTCTCTTGCTCGGCCTTTTCCGAGAGCTCCTTAGTGAGACTCTTCTCCTGGGTCACTAGGCGTTCCTTTACGTTAGCCAAGGATTTCTCCAAGGCTTCGTATGAGAGCATCTTTTGGCGAAGAGGTTTAAGCTCAGCCTTGAGGTTGGTGACGGTCGCCTCCAGCTCGCTATTTCTCTTCTGGGCCGCCTCTAACTGAGCCCGGACAGCGGCGGTAGCCTGCGCCTGATAATAAAGAATATCAATTGTCAGAACTTCATTTTGGGCAATTTGAAACATTGCCTTATCACAGTCAGAGGCGGCCATATCTTTTGCAGCCTTTACCTCTTTGTTCTTCCGATCAAGCGGCTTGCGAAGGCCGTTCACTCGGAGCAGGGCCTAAGTAAAAAGAAAACAGGCGTCAGTTTCCAAACAAAAAAGATAACAGGCGTCCTGGAATTCAAATAAAAAATATGCTTACCTCAGCAAGGACCCCTGCAATCCCATCTAGGTCAAGGGTGCCGACACCCCTGACCGCCTCCCTTTCAGATGGAGGAACTGCTCTGATCATAGACTTGGCCACCTCGACCAAGTCAGGCTCCTGAGGGCCGGCTGCATCAAGCATAAAAAAAAAAGCAGGTTAGACCTAGTCAAGAAGGAAACAAGTCTAAAGAATTTACTGGGACAATTCCATACTTTTAGGCGGCCCCGCCGGAGTTTTAGAAGGAGTGGCCGGCTGCTTCTCAGCCGCCACCTGTTTCCTGGCAGAACCAGGAGAGCTTGCAACAGTCGTCCTCCGGGCCTTGGAGTCCGGCTGTTGTGAGGAAGAAGCTCTTGGAGTGCCCGACTAAGAAAAAAAAAAAAAAAAAAAAAAAAAAAAAAAAAAAAAAGAAGTCAGTATATGCATAAGACAACTCCAAAAAGAGGGTGAGGTTCGAAGCCCACCAAGGGTGCCCCCTTGTTGGGGGAGTCGGTTGAAGACTGTTGCATGATAGAGGCCCGCAACATGGCCGCCGCAGTCTTGGAGGCGGTGATTTTGCTCATGGCGTCAGCTGCAAAAACAAACAGCAAAGTTAATAAAAAGTCCAAGTAAATGATGCATGGAAAAAACAGAGTATTCGACAGGCCGGCTACCTCTAGAGCACCGACTGCTGAGGCCACAGGCGGCCAAAAAGTACTCGTCATAGAGCCACTTGAAGCTCGGGACGCAGTGCAGGGGTACTTGCTCTCGTACCCCTGAAGTAGAGTTCACCCTAGACTCCACTTTGAAGAGTCCTTTGTCTAGGATCTCTCTTTTAGCCTTGGGGGGAACAGGCGGCATGCTGCGGCCGCCTGCAAGGAGAGGCGGATTCCTATTCCACCTGTTGAAGCGTTTGTTCAGCTCTGTGTCTGAACTCTCAATAATAAGGAAGGTGTTCCGCCAATCCTTCCACTTGTTCGCTTTACCTCTCGTCATGAGGTAGCCCCTGTGGCTCGTCAATTGATACCAGCCGGTACCGCCTGACTTAGGGGTCCGGCTGAGATAGTTCATATGGGCGAAAGCCTCGAAGCTCGGCTCCACCCCGTGCAGTTCGCACCCGGCTACATAGCCAAGTACGTTGACCCAAGAGTTTGGGGCTAACTGCCATAACCCCAACTCATACCCATCCAATATCCGCTGAACAGCCGGATGTAATGGGAAGCGCAGCCCAGCCTTGATGGCCGCCTCATAGCAGCCAAAGCAGGCGCCATCGTAGCTGGTACCAGCCGGCCAGACGACTGTGTCTTCTGGATCCGGCACGAACACTAAAAAGCCGGGGCCCATTGTGTGGTTTGCGATAAAGCTCCCCACTTTCTCTTGCATGGCTGTGATCCGGCCCCGGGGTACCGTGCAGTAGTAGGGGGTGTTCTGCTCTCGATGAGAGGCGGATGGCTCCGCCCAATTGTCCCCCTTCTCAACTGCATGAGAAATCCTCGCCTCTTGTAGGAGGCTGTTTTTCTCTGCTGTGTCCAGAGAAGCATGGCCAGAAGAGCTGGACTCGGACTCGTCAGAGTCCTCTGACGAGTCCGAAGAGGACGACTCCTCCCCTCTCCTAGAGGGGCCCGCCTCCTCTCCCTTAAAAGGAGCAGGAGAGAATGTAGATTGGTCAACTGTAAAATGGGAAGGGGTCACTTTGACTCCTCCCTCAGAACTGTCGGCATGAAAGCCGCTTTTCTTCACTTCCACATCTGGCGCCTGGTCAGATGTTTCACTAATCGGCACCCTTTGGGAGGAGCCGTCTGAGTTTGAGATCCTGGCAGTCTTTTTTGTTCTGGCCATCACGTTCTGCATAGACACAGATACAGTCGGACTTTGTATAAAGGGCAAAGATGGGTCCAGAAAAGGGCAGGCGGCACTCCTAGTCCTAGATTCAGCCGTCCCCGGTGACCGGCTGATCACTAACTTAGGTCGTGTCGTTTGCTTCCATGGTGCCATTTCAAAAAATAATAATAAAGAAAAAAAATTAAGAGCAAGAGAACCGACGGTTACCTGAACGAGTGACGATTGATGAATTTCTGAAAATCCTTTGCAGACGGCTTGTCAGAGCAGGCGGTAGGCAGAAAAGGTCCAAAGTGTCAGAGCAAGTTCAGGGGTCCGAATGTTCTCTCACAAAGTTCTCAAGTGTGAAAATGACCGAAGTCAGCACTCTCCTATATAGGCGAAGTGAGAAGGCGAAGGGTCACTTCCAAATTCAAAGTTTGGGCGGGAAAATCTCTCGGCCATTCGCAAGGTGACACCTATAGCAGGCCGTCGCCTATCACCGTTCGACACCTGTCATAGGTAACACATGACCAGTCACGTGCCACCTGTGAGGGGCAAATGATTAGGGGATTTTGCTCCCACCAATCGGAGTGCGCCACGTGGGCCAATCAGGTCCTGCCAAGTGTCCCCCAATTGGACCTCTCAGGGCTTGCCACGTGGCACACGTTTATTCGTCCACCTTGGACCTATTATGTCATGACATGTGGCATATTCCATGCCTAATGGAAAAGTCGGCCACCTAGGCCCAACTTCCGAGGGAAGCCCAATCAGCCCAAGGTTAACCTAAACCTAGATTGGCACGTTTCCCGAGGTTATAAATACCTCCCTTAATCCTCATTAAGAGAGATTACACACGGAAAAACACACGGAAAAACACACAGATTACGCATTAAACGCTCTCACCTAGAGAGACCAAACCACTTTAATTTCCGCATTAATTACTCCTTAATCAGGTACTAACTTGACCGTTGGAGGCGGAGCTCCCAACACCAGGAGTCTTCGTTGTTTTGCAGGTACAGGCGTCTGGTTCCAGTCTCGGAATTGTAACTCTCCGGCAGGACTTCAGAAAACCCCGGAACAGCTAGTATGAGATCACATCTAACTCATAGTTTTTAAAAAGCATTTGTAAACAAGAGACTCGTAGATCAGACGACCTCTAGAAAGTACACGGCTAATACCCTGTGAACCCCAACCCCTGATTGTCAATACTCTAGATGTGCACGAATCCAGAGTTTTATTGCTCATCCTTCTTTCACTTTACGTGATTTATAAGTTTAAACTTGGTGATGACTCAAATGCAAAACAATACAACCAATCATACATCCATCATTCAAACAATTCAAATTTCCAATTCAATTCTTGATTTATTAGTGACAAACAATATTTAGTATTGAATCCTTTAACTACCTCGGCGTATAAACACCTTAAATGCGTAAGGCACCTCAAATTAGTAACTTCGTCTCATAAGACTTTAATACCTTCTTTCCTTATTCCATTTCAATAATAATGAGCGAATAATGAAATAATTCATTCCATATATTCATGTACCTTTGCTTCCAAGCTCATCTTGCAAGTTATTGCATAGATAATACTTACAAGAAAAATCAATACGCATTTCTCATACATGAATCAAACCAAACATCACAATCAATCAAACTCACTACCAAACAATTTCGACCAATCCACAAGTTTCCTAACATGATGCTAAGTTTCCAAGTCCTTATAATGCTCCTAGAGTCAAGATTTTTGCATCCTTGTACGTACCTTGAGTAGACGAGTTGGTTGGCCACTTTAAAACTAGAAATCACCTTCTACGAAGTCCTCTCCTAAACCAAACAACAATGGTTCAATCAATACCCAAGCAATATAATTTACAGTCACACTAACTTACTTTAAAACCTTCAAAATTTATTTAAACAACACTTTAAAACCTTCCTTTTTGCTAGAGTTAAAAGCTTATATAATATTCTTAAAATTTCCTACATAAAAACATTAAAATACATACTTATTCATGAAATTACAGCAAGTTTAGAGATTTATAAAAATCTGAAAATTTATTTTAAACATTAAATCTTCGTTAAAAATCAAAAACTGCCCGAAAACCATATTTAAAGGCTGAATTTGGCCACGAGAGTGTGGTGCTTACTACCTTTTGGTAGTAAATTTTTATTAAAACGTCGTTTACACACGAAAAACACTATTTTCTTTGTAAAAATCAGACGAGTTAGAATCTAAACATGATTAAAACGTGATTAAAAACAAATTAAGAATGGAGATCATAAGTTGATTACAAAAAACTGAAAATTTGTTTTTAAGCTTAATTAATCATTAGAAATTTAATAGGAACAAAAGCCCCAAACTAATTAATCATTAGAACCTTAAAATCCCAATTTAACAAAATTAAAACCCTATGTTTAAATTTACAAAATCTGAAAATTAAAACAACAAATAATCTGAAATTATTAGTTTAAAACATCAAAAACATGATTTTGATACTAAATAAACTAATTTCAAGCAATAAAAACCAAAACCCAAAAATCAATTACATAAGCTTTATGAAAATAATAAGAAGTAAAGGAGGAAGAAAATAAGACTAACCTTTTTGTGTAGGGGGGAAATTTGTTTATTCATGGGATATTTATAGGAGAGAATTGTAGGGTAGAATTGGGTCTCATGAAAATAATGGGCCAATTAAATAAACAAATGGGCCCGGCTTTGTTTTTATGACAATGGATTGTAGGATATAGGTTCATAAATTAATTTAGCCTAAAATAATTTTTGACCCAAATTAATAATTTGAAAATTAAAATCTGGAAATATACAAATAAATATTATAAGTAAAATAATATTTCATTTATAAAATATTTAAAAATACGGGAGATTACAGAGGGGGGTCGTTTCCGATTGGGGGAAAGGGGGAATGGGTGGTGTCAGGGTGGGGGTTTCATTAAAACCACCCTAAACGGGTTTTAGTGTTTCATTTTTACCCGCTTAGGGTGGTTTCGGGGCAGTGTTGACGGGGGAAAGGGAGTGGGGTGGGGTTGTCGGAGCAGGGGGATCTTTTGGGCGCCGACACGGGGAGGGCGTGGCAGTGAGGTTTCGGGGTAACGTTGATGGGGGAAAGGGAGGTTGGACGGTGGCAGTGAAGGTGGTTGAAGATAGAGCGGTGGCTGGAAGGTGGCAGTGAGGTGGTCGGGTGGGGATGGAGGGGTGGCTGTAAGGTGGCAGTGAGGTGGTTGGACCCCACTAACGGAAATAGTAACGGTATAAGGAAACAGATAGTGATATCTATAATTTTGGAATTTGGGTGGTAGTAAGATAAAATAAAAAAATTAAACAGGTAGCAAATGTTTAAAATGGTCATTTAAGTGGTAGCAAATGTCAAAATTTCTTTTTTTTTTTTAATAAAATACCTTTGAATATTCACTTTTTTTTTGTAAACAAAATTTTTACTTTAATTTATCATTTATATCAATCAAAATTTTAAATTCACCATATACTTATCAGTTTCACAAAAATGTCACCAAATACCCTTATTAAAATTAATTGTGTCACGTGGCAGCCTCTAATTGATTTTTATTTAAACCATCAGCTTAGCCACCCTCCCCGTCCCCAACTTGCCCCCACCTTCGTCAACGCCTAGACCCCCTCCCTCACTTAGGCACCGTCCCTTCACCTTGTCCCGTGCCGGTGCAAACACTTCCCTTGAACCACCCCCCTTAATCCAGATTCAGGGTGGTTTAGGAGGAAGGGGGATGGGCGCTGGCGGCGGTATGGGGGCACGCCACCTCGCTCAAGTAACAAGTCCCTTCTTGGGATGATGCCGCAAGTAGAGTCGGATACCAGATATCACTTTTGTAAGATTTCTTTATTTAAGAAACAAGTGATTTATATGGTGGCTTAAGACTGGTTGCTTAGGCCTTTATTATAGTAATTAATTTTGCCAGTAATGATCAGCCTTGCTTTCACTAGGGTTAATTGCCAGTTAGATTTCCTGGTGATGGTCAATCTACCTAGATAAAGTTAATGGCAGTACTTTTTGCCTTGAATTTCTTCTAATATGAGAAAGTCTGGGAGAGTTGAGACTTGTTGCGGAAGATCGTTGGTGAGGTTGTTCATTTTTCCATCTTGATGAAGATTGAGGCGTCGGTGTGGTGGTGAGCGTCGATGATGAGCGGTTGATTCCGACGGGATTTATGTCGCAAAGAGATTAGAGATATGGCAATTTGGATCAATGGGTTGAGGCAATCTGGTGTGGTTTGTAGACGAATCTCTACTTTTTACAAATTTCGTTTTTTTTAACAAAATACTGTACCTTTGAATACTTAATTAGTTAATTCACTTTAATTCATCATATATCTATCAAAAGGTTCGGTGGTAAAGATTTATTCGGGATCGCAATAGTTGTCAAATTTTCAAATATGTTCAAGTGAATCAGATGAAAATTATCCTTACAGTTACAACAAATCGTTACATTTGTCTCTCTAAAAAGGTCGTATATTGCGAGGGGTGATGAAGGAAACTTTATTTGATTCAATTTTCAAATATGTATTTGATTCAAAAGTTAGTTTACATTGCAGTTGGAAATTGTGAGTTGGGAAATCAAATTAAAAATGCTAATTGCTTGAATGATCGATGCTTGATTGATTAGATTGGTTTGTGTATGAGTCATCACCATCATTAAAATGTAAATCACATAAGTGAAAGAGGATCCGCACCAAAACTCTTGAAACGTATACATCAAGAATATGAGCATATGGGGGGAGTTATAGGGTTTTGTATTTAACCATGATTTCTATTAGGGGGATACAAGACATTATACTTTGCTTTTACCATGAGCAGAAAAGTCTGTCATTTTATGAGTGACCATTTTTTTATACTAGCACGATTAGCTCCTGTGTTAGTCCCCTTTTATGGGGCAGTTGAGTGGGGAAACCAGTTCAATGCGTAATCTAAATAATAAATTAAATAGTTTAGTTGTGAATTGTTGATTTGTATGATGATGAACTAAGGAAGTTTCATTAAGTTGAATACAGATGGAGCTTGGGTTTCAACAGAAGAAGGAGGAGGAGGTGTTTCCAGAAATGAAAAAGGAGAATGGTACTTTGGCTACTCCAGCAAGTACAATGCACCTAATTCTTTAGGTGCAGAGCTGTGTGAATTAAGGGAAGGCTTGAACTATGCTCAAGCTATGCCTCTTCAATATCTGGAGGTTGAAATTAATGCCCAAGCAATAAGAAGTCTGCTCAATATGGAAGGAGATCATATGCACCATGAATTAGCTGCAGTCATCATTGATGTAGCCAAAGCCCTCAACAACAAGAAAATGGTGATAGTTTTCAACACAGTACCAAGGGAGCTTAATGTTTTGGCTCACAATTTAGCGAAATATGCTATGGACATGCATGTGGGTCATACTCCACATTATGAAGTTCCTACCAGTGCTGCTGCTGCGTATGAAGATGATCTTAGTGCTCTGCAAGCTCCACCCTCTACCTAGGCTTTTCTTGAATGACTGTTTTTCAACTGTTTGCTTTATGAACTTTTCTAATGGCTATTCTACTACTTTAGTTACTTTGGGTTCAAAGAATGCATTCTGGTTTTTACGCATGTCTTTGAAAGTTAGGTTGTAATAATAAGGGCAATGCCCAAGTAATATATGCTTTCTTTTGTGTTAAAAAAAACTAAGGAAGTTTCTAGGTAAGTTTTGATATTAGTAGGAAGTATCATGTTAGTGTGACTTCCGTTATGTTTATGTACTTAGCTTTGTTGACTTTGTACTGTGTGTGTTATTTGAGTATGTAAAATCAATAAATCAATAAAAGGACATGAATATATTTATTATTTAGAATTACTAATTAACAAAAATTATATGTATCAAAATTATTAAATTCTATACATTTTAGAGTTTTTAAAATATTTTTTTTTTCAAAATTCAAATTAATATTTATTTTGCTATTAAAAGAGTCATTTAGGCCCTTTTATTTTCACCTTACTTCAAGAAAATTAAGTTTTGATAAGGGAACCCCAAATTCAAATTACAACTAAAATATGTTTAGATAAATGAAAATTAAGATAATAAAATACACCAATAATCCACACCTCACTAATCTTCAAATAAGTCATATTAATTTTTAACATACCCACCAATCTTTCACTAACGTTTAGCATTAACAAATTCTGCCACCTAAAGGCCGTCCCAAACTTCAAGCTGTAATAGTAAAAAAATCGTTGCACCTAGTACCCAAACAAGGAAGATCAGGGGTTGAAGCAACTTTGAAGTCTCTGAACATTAAAAATCTTTTAGCTCTCCTGTGTGCTGATGTGATGTGCACCTTGAGGGTGACCCTAACTTCAAGCCGTAACAATAAAAAAACCGTTGCACCTAGTACCCAAACAAGGGAGATGAGAAGCTGGGGTTGAATATCTGAAGTCTCTGAACATTAAATATCTTTAAGCTCTCCTGTGTGATGTGTACTAATCTTCTTCATTCAGTAAACTGCCTTTTAGTATAACTAGTAATTTCTGGTTGGTATCTACCTTTGCCTCACTTTTCTTTTCAATGTTACATGTATGCAGAGTTTGTGCCAAAATCTATAATCAGAGTTTGTACAGGTACTTTTTTACAGCTACAATTTGCTCATGAATTTCTGTCTTATTATTTCTTATAGTGTGACAAGACCCCTTTTCTGGCCTCCGCAAATTAGACTGCATAAATCAAGGTTACATAAGGAACACTTGGGAGTTCATCAACCAGCTTTTGCTAAGATGTATTTTACAAAAGCAGACAAGCACACTGATACAATTCCCTTGGGGAGGGGGAGAGAAGGGCAGGGTGAGGGGTAAGGGGAGGAAAAACAAGTGTTGTTCAGTTTGACATTATGGATCAGCTTGTGAACTTTCACAGAGAATTTTAAACATAATGCTGGTTAAAAACAGAACGGGAAGGCCATCCCAGAAATTCAGAAAAATATCAGCAATACTGGCATAGTAGGTAAAACTTTGAGAAAATTTGTGGTGAAAGTCAGTACGTCAGTTGAGGTTACTTTGCTTTACCAACGTCGAATATGAGGGGTTCATATCATCTAAAAATATTAATCCTTGCAAGTGGTTGTCAGTTGTCTAATAGCAGCAAAAAGGACTAATTGCTAATTCTCAAAGAAGTCATTGTCTAATAAAGATGGAGCAATGGTATCAAATAGTTTACAAACAAGTTCAATTTAATGAGCTTAAACATTGTTTTCAGACAAGTAGACAACTTTACTCAAAAAACTGTTGCTCAATATGCATAGGACTCCTAGACTAATTTACCAAGTTTAGCGTAGAGGCTAGAAAACTCCGCTAGTGGGTTTTCCTGCTGCCAGTCCCAAGCCTGGATAAAGGAGGAGGGTTTCGGTAGGCTAGTGACAGCTAGTGTAAAACTTTGTCACATCCCATGACATGAGCTAAACTGATATTTTCGTGGGGGCGTTCCCTACTCAGCGACGCGCTGCACTTCCGAGACCCGGGTGTAGTGATAAGTATGCAAGGGTTGCTAGGTCGTCGCCCGAAAGTGATGCGCCACATTGCCCGAGTATGGTGTCAAATCAGCAAGGGCGTGCCATTGGGGCGTTCCTTACTAAGGGACGCGCTGCACTTCCCAGACCCGGGTGCAATGATAAGTATACAAGGGTTGTTAGCTCGTCGCCCGGAAGCGACGCGCTACATTGCCCAAAGGTGGTGGTGAATGATCAAGGGCTTACAGTTGGGAACAGGAGGGAGCGTGGTACGAGTGTGCGTGGTATGAGGGAGCGTGGGAGAAAGGAATCTAGTTTGCGGATTGGTTCTTGGAATGTGGGGTCTCTTACGGGGAAATCAGCAGAAGTGGTAGAAGTGATGAAGAGAAGACGCGTAAACATCATGTGCCTCCAAGAGACAAGATGGACAAGAGAAGGAGCTTGAGGCTTGGTTTTGGGGTATAAGGTATGGTACGTTGGGGAAGAAACGAGCCATAACACTAGGAATGGTTGAGCTAGGAATGGAGTTGGTGTGATTCTCGATGAGAGGTTGTCGAAAGAGGTAATCGAGGTTTACCGGAAGAATGATAGGTTGATAAGGGTGAAGTTGCTATGTGGCAAGGAGATTGTGAATGTTATTAGTGCTTATGCTTCCCAAGTTGGTTTGGATGAAGAAGAGAAACGACAATTTTGGGAGGATTTAGACGAGGTGGTTCAGGGTGTCCACCACTCAGAGAATTTATATATTAGAGGTGATTTAAATGGGCACGTTGGGGCGAGCCGAGATGGCTATGAGAGTGTCCATGGAGGCTTTGGGTATGGGCAGAGGGACACAGGTGGTGAAGCTATTATTTTCCCAATCATATGATTTAATATTAGTTAATACTTAGTTTAAGAAGCGGGATTCACACCTGATAACTTTTCGGAGTGGAGCAAAGGCAACACAAATAGACTTCCTATTCATTAGGAGTACGGATAGACAAAGTTGCCTAAACTACAAGGTCATCCAACACAAGGTCATCCTAGGAGAGAGTGTGGTCACCCAACACCGGTTTTTGGTAATGATTATTTGTTTGAAAGAGAAGGCGAAGAAAAAAGGAAGACAAGAGGAGCCAAGGATATAATGGTGGACGCTAAGGGATGCAAAGGCTATGGTTTTTACAGAAAAGGTAATTAAGGAGGCGGATTGGGATGGAGAGGTGGATCCAGACATGACTTGGTTACGATGAAGAACTGTTTCCTAAGAGTGGCCAAAGAGGTCTTAGGGGAATCAAGGGGAAGAGCTTCAATACAGAGATACTTTGTGGTGGAATGAAGAGGTGAAAGCAGTAATTAAGCAAAAAAGGGAATGCTATCAAGCCTTGGGAAAATGTAGGAGTGACGAAACTTTTGTAGCGTATAAGGAGGCTAAGATTAAGGCAAAGACAGTTGTTCACCAAGCTAAAGAAAAGGCTTATCAGGAGGTTTATGAAAAGTTTGACTCCAAGGAGGGAGAAAAGATCATTTATAAGATGGCAAAGAGAAGACAAGAGGGAAGGAAGGATATTGGCATGGTGAAGATGTGTCAAAGATAATAACCAAATGGTCCTAGTACAAGAGGAGGACATCAAGGACAGGTGGAAGGGGTACTTCGATTAATTGTTTAATGGAAGCAATGGAGTTGTGACAAGAGATACCCTCCGTGTGTGATGAAGAAATCAACATGGAGTATGTGCGGAGGATTAGGAGAGTAGAGGTGGAGATTGCACTAAAGAAGATGAAGCCTAAGAAGGCGGTTGGCCCTGATGGTGTACCGATAGAGGTGTGGAGGTGTTTGGGTAAGATTGGTATTGATTGGCTAACATACCTTTTCAACAAGATATGGACGGCTATAAGGATCCCGCAAGATTGGAGAAGAGCACCTTGGTCCCGGACTATAAAAACAAAAGAGACGCTCAAGATTGTTCTAACTACCGAGGGATCAAGCTTATGAGCCACACTATGAAGTTGTGGGAAAGGATGATTGAACATAGGTTGAGAGCATGCACAAGCATTTTGGATAACCAGTTTGGTTTTATGCCAGTTCGGATAACCACTATGGAAGAAATCCATTTGATAAGACAATGATGGAGTTTTATTGGGTAAAGAAGAAGGATCTTCATATGGTCTTTATTGATTTAGAGAAGGCTTATGACAAGGTGCCAAGAGAAGTACTTTGGTGGGCAATGTTGAAGAAAGGTATCCCACGAAGGTACGTGGACCTGGTTAAGGATATGTATCGGGATGAGTCAACAAATGTGAGGACATGTGGAGGGTTGACAAAATATTTCCCTATTACAATCGGATTGCATCAAGGGTCTGCATTAAGCCCTTTTCTTTTTACAACGGTTCTAGATGAAGTAACTAGACCAATTCAAGATGAGGTTCCATGGTGTATGTTGTTCGCAGATGATATTGTTTTGGTGGATGAAACTAAGGATGGGGTTAATGCCAAGTTGGAGCAATGAAGGCAAAGGTTGGAATCTAGAGGGTTTAAGCTAAGTCAGAGTATTTGGTATGTCGTTTTGGTACTCAGAGGGGGACAAGCAATGAAGTGGTGAGTTTGGATGGAAAGGATTTGACCATGAGTGAATGTTTTAAGTATCTAGGGTTGATCATCCAGAAGAATGGTGACATTGATCAAGACGTGGCCCACAGGATTAAGTCGGGGTGGCTTAAATGGAGAGCAGCCATGGGAGTGTTATGCGACCGAAGCATTCCCTTACAATTCTACGGGACTTCCATAAGACCAGTGTTGCTCTATGGTACAGAATGTTGGCTTCTAAGAAGGAGCACATTAAAAAGATGAAGGTTACAGAAATTTTCATGTTAAGGTGGATGTGTGGGAACACTCTAAGAGATAGAATCAGAAATGAAGTTATTCGCAAGAAAGTAGCTGTGGCAGGCATTGCAGATAAACTAAGCGCAAATCACCTGCGTTGGTTTGGACATGTAAGAAGGAGACCCGAGGGCGCACCGGTGCGAAGAGTGGGACCATGGAGGGGTTAAACGAGG
Source organism: Chenopodium berlandieri (assembly GCA_034703905.1). Classification (NCBI taxonomy): domain Eukaryota; kingdom Viridiplantae; phylum Streptophyta; class Magnoliopsida; order Caryophyllales; family Amaranthaceae; genus Chenopodium; species Chenopodium berlandieri. The sequence goes on from CM068285.1 coordinate 8,876,007, forward strand.
GAGAGGGAGATCGAAAATGATTGGTTGGAAGGAGTTAGTAAGGATATGAAGTGTATGGATGTGCATGAGGATGAAGCATTGGATCGTAAGGGATGGAGGAGGAAGATTTATGTCGATGACCACACGGAATAATCAAATTTAGTTCATGTTAGCCGACCCCACTTATGGGATTAAGGCTTTGATTGATTGATTAATTTATTGATTGAGCGTAAAGGCTAGAAAACTGATGGAAATTTCATCAAGAGATGAGGTAGAATATCGGTGCTAGAGCTGCCAAAAGGGGTGGTGGCATTGGAAGTTCAAACATGTGTTACTCACATTGTGTTTCACTTGTAGTTAGCCTTATACAATAAGCTTTCTACAAAGCAAAGGTATGGATGAATGATACAGACCTAATTAATTTGTTACATATGACAGAGGGAGTAGGGGACTTAGACGCTATGGATCACATGTTTTTGCATGTAATTTTTCACAAAGGATATAAAACAAAGTGTTGGCTTTACAATGAGAAAATAGGCAGTCAGGCCATATAAACCTCCTGAGGGAAAACTATAAAACTAATACTGGTAGTCTCTATTAAAATTCTAATCAAAAGATGGAAGGAAATGCCACATACTTAGCTTCAATGATTTAAGCTGTTCAACCATGCTAAATATAAATGATTATTACCAATTGAAAGTGGTTGTTCGTCATATACTATTATGCTATAAACTGTTAAAACATTGACCTTCTCATGCATCTACTGAAGCTAGAAGATATCAAATGGAATGGTCAGTGTACACATGCAAACACATGAACATATGGAAAACATAAACCATCAATTTTAGAGAGCTCAGGACATCCAAGAGTCCTACACTCCTATCATTGACTAGAGATTAGGGAGGCAACTGAATATTCGCAAAAGCTTGCCACATGAAAAACATCTAGTGGAGACTATATAACTTTTCATGTCATGACCTGCCAAGTTATTGCCTACTACCAACCTATATCATATAAAGAGCAAGTCATAAGCAACTTTACTAGCTTGCTCCAAGACAAAGTAAATTAGTAGCTTCTAGCTTGGTAATTCTCATAGGAGTAAAAAGAAACATAGAATATGTCCAAACATTCTACATATGCCAAAAAGTTATGATAGCACAAATACAAATATTACCAAATCTTGGAACAAATTATATATAGATGAACATCAACTAGTGAAGTTTCATTACAAAAGCTAATAAGCATAAGCTAAAAACCAACCTAAGCTTGGTCTAGTGGGAAAGATTACACTTTCTAAGGTTCAGTCTCCATTAGAGACACTTTAGGGGTAGGGATCCCTTACCCTTCCCCCTCACTCTCAAAGTGTCTGACCCGCAAATACTGGACCAAAAAAAACCATGAGGGTGTTGAGATACGATCAAGGTCCTTCTTCTTACCATAAAAGAATAAAAAAATTAATTTTTAATTAAAAAAAAAGTAAATTATAAAAAATAAAAAAAATAAACATACAAGCTCAACACTAACAAGAGCCATATTATCAATCCCATCATACTCAGATTCCTCATTCCCTCATTTTCTTTATCCTCATCAAGCTTGACTGAGTTGAGCAGTTGACTCTCAGAAAGGCGAAACCAGACTCTCAATATAATCCTTTGATTGAACTATGCAGTCGTCATTAAGGTTAATACCTTCTCGAGAAAACTGTAGCGTTTCACAACTTGGATCGACAACCTTGAGCTGTCCCCCATGGTGTAACAAACACTTGCCCGTCTCAGAGAAACTGTGATACATAACATTTACACAATTGAAAGAGAACAATTTCTGCCAAGACTTCCAGTCACTAGGATTGTTCAACATCCAAACATCAAGAAGATCATCCGAGGTGTAACAAAGCAACGACAAGCAACCTCTCAAGCGCAATAAATGCACCATGTCATACCTACTTAGCCAATTCATCAACGACAATAACTTTACTTCCTCATTAACCAAATCAAACCCAAAAAAGGCAACAATATGATTGTTTATAAAAGAGCAAAAGTATATAGTATCATGGACTAAAAGTGTGTTTCCAAGCGCAATCAATTGGAAATTCTTATCTAAATTTTCCAGGTCCCAGAACTCAAAGAAAACACATGAAAATCCCCAGGAGACGAAAACGAACCGAAAATCTTGTAATCATCATATGATGGATCATAATAAAACTCACACCCATAATGCACAACCTTATCGTGACCTTCAGGAATCGTGATTTTACGATAATTACGAGTAGCAGGATTCCAAACAAAAAAGAATTTAGGGTCTTCCCGCACATAAAAATACACCAAACCATGACAAGAACCCACTAATTCCATAATCGTAGTCGGGTCATTACACCCATTATCAAAAACCAATTGAACGAATTCATTCACATTGCAATTATTTTCATTGTAATCTAATAAGAAGATTTCGTTCTTCCATTCGTGATTGTTTTCAATTAGTATGAGGAATTTCGAATGAGAAGAGGAGAATTTGAGGTGGGAATTTGCAAATTTAGGGGAAGAGATTGAGGAAAGCCAGGATTTTGAAACAGATTTGAATCGAATTAGGGATTTTACTGGGAGTCTTGGCATAATTTCTTCTAATATGATAAAGTTTGGGAGATTTGGGATTATTGACGGAAGAACATTGCTGAGTGCGTTCTTCTATGGAACCTTGCCATATCCCTTGAGTTAAACTTTGCAGCTTGTGCCCTAAGGTTCGAGATTATGAACAAACTAAGGATTTCTGCTCAAATGTCATTATGCTTGATGGAAACAACACTAAAGCCTTTTACAGAAAAGCGTTAGCCGAGATAAAGCTCAATCAACTTGAAGAGGCCCATAAAGACCTTTGCAAAGCAGCCAAGGCTGAAGCTAACAACCAAGACATCCTCCGTTAGATGGAAACACTGGAGGGTCTAAGAAGCAGAGCTAGCAAGCTCAAGGGCAAGAGACGTACTGAGGATTCCGGCCTTGTAACAACTCCAAATCTCCCTCTATGGAAATACTAGTATAATACGTATAATTATACCATAGAGATAGACTTAGGCGTATTACCGCTGCGTGATTACGCAAGGCTACTTAAAAATACTTAACTCAATAAGAAAACTTGCAGCGGAAAACTCAACTTTCTTTTATTAATACTTATAAAAATAGTAACATTGTTATGAGTACTCAAAATTAAGACAAAATCAACATTCCTAAACTAGGTGAAGCAAATACCAGGACTCCCATATGCTCATTCATGACTCCTCTTGAAAATAGTCAACACTGCTTACCATTAAGGTAAACAGGGCGAACCAAAACAAATAGGAAATACGGATTAACAAAATATGCTATTTACGATAAGTGCAAGATAAGTAAACTCAATTATTAGCAAACATGCTTTTAAAACCAATCATGAAATTCCAATATTTATTTCAATAACTCAAACCTTACAATTCAAAACCAATTCTCAAGATTCTCAAAATAATTCCAATAGCTCAATAGTAATTTGAATAATAATTCAAGTGATAAAAATCAATTCCTTTTTAAAACCCAATTCCTGTCCTAAGTGTGCACACCCCCCAAGTTAGTATCTTTATATTGAAAGGCTATCTTTGAGGAAAGACTTGGTCATACAAAGTCCAAACTTTTATCAACTAAATCCGCATAGTGGGATTAATATAATCATGATTGTAAAGCTTTAATAAATAATTCAATAAATCCTCAAAAAATTCCTCCATTGAATAATATCAACCTTTATAATAAAGTAATTCAAAACTCCTTTTTATTTAATTCAACATGATTTTAAAATCATCCTTTAATAAATACTTGAGAATTAAATCTCATATTAATACTTTTTCAAAAAATCAATAACTCTTCGTTTCAAGATCAAAACCTTTTATTTAATTCAACAAGCTTTTCAAATCAATTCCTTTATTTAAACATGATAAGTAATTCAAAACATGATATTGAAATTAATCCTTTAAATATAAAACATATATTAAAATCAATACCTCCAAACATACTTTATTTCATAAATCATAATTCAAATCAATTTAATTCAATCACCAATAAAATCATATAAAACATTCTATTCAAACCAATCACTTTCAAAGGTATCTAGCCACCTAAACGTACCTTGATTCCTAATCAATCAACACCTCGCACTTTCAAAGTTCAATCACGTATATACCCTGCAATTAACATATGAAAGGAATGGTGTCCTTCCAACAAGTGTATTATTCCGATAGAGGATTCAGAATTATTAGAAAGCTAATTCTTCAGTGAGGTCAAGTGATCGGAATGCCTAGGTGGAGGCCGCTTCCGATCAGTAATATTAATGTGTAATTAATATTACAGCTTAATCTTGACTGAAACCTTCGAGTCACACCCAATAGAGTAACCAATCCGAGACGACGAATTAATCCGAAGGATTAAATGAGTCGTTAGAGTATTACGAACAAAGACGTCGGATATCGAGCTTAGAGCGTCGAAACCGAGCGTCGCAAGTCGAGTCGAATTTAGAATTTGACAAGACGTAGATTCAACAAGTTCGCGTAGCCTCGCATTGGCCTAGCCATGCGAGTGCTAGGCTAGGCAAGGTCACCAACCTGTGCGTGTCGTGCGTGCCTAGCATCGCCTAGCACACGCACATCAATGGCACAAGCATCGCAAGATGAATGCATGGCTGGGCGTGCTTGCTAGCGTAGTAGCACCAGCCATCGCAGCATGCTAGGCATGGCTCAACACAGCCCGCAAGCATCGCAAGGCCAACAGCACGCAAGTGCTTGCTGGGCCTCGCTATCGCAAGCAAGCACGCTATGCGTGCTTGTGCTATGGGCTATGCATGCTACACATTGCATAGCAGCAGCACCAGCACACGCACATAGTAGCGCCTAGGAGCATCAGCCCGCATGCATGGCTTGCTAGCGCTGCACACATGCGTGTGCGTGCTGGCTGGCAGCCCAACCTTGGTGCTAGGCGCCAGCTGCCAGCCAGCCATGTGGCATGGTCAGCCGGTCAAAGGGAGGGGACCAAGGGGTTAGTGTTTGGCTTGGGGAGCAAGGTGATTTGGTACCCCCCTTTGGTGGTCCTCACCTACTCCCTCCCTCCATGTGACACTTGGAGCTTGTTGATTGTCTTGCATTTTTATTTTGTTTTTGATTAAAATAAAATAGAGGAAAATGCAAGTCTCCCACATTGATGGAAGAAGGGAGATCAAGTCTCCATTCCCTATAAATACCCAAATTTTGGGTTTGGGAAAACTCACTTGAGTTGAACTCAATAAGGCATCTCCCTATAGGTGAGAGAACCTTTAAGTTCGTAATACTCTAGTCTTTTCTTGGTCTAGCCTCGACTAACCTTCGGGGTAGAGGCCATTCGGGTCGGGTCTTGAGGGTGGACCTTCGTCGGAGGCTCTTGCGCTTGCGGAGCTAAGGCTTTGAAGTCCGAGCTCTATAGGAGCGAAGCACGCGTCGAGGGTAAGAATGTCATTTCTTTTTCTCTTTCTTTTGTTGTTTAATTATGTGATTGCATGCTTAGTTGCTTTAATTAGTGGGCGGGTCTTGGGCGGGTTTCTCTTCCACGTAGTGTTGGACGCTACGAAATCCAACAGCGGTATCGGAGTCGCGCTCATTTTAATTATTGTAAATAATAATTAATTGAGGTGATTTAAAATGGATTTAAATTCTTGTTTTGCTTTCTAATTAGATTAGAAGCTCGTTTTAATTAGTTTTAATCTCATATTTTACTGATTTTGGCCAACGAACCAAGATTTCGACTCAAAAATAGTGATTTTTTGGGTGGAATCAATATTCTAAATCGTTTTGACTCTCTTTGAAAACTGTCCAGAAGCTAAAATCCACCCAAAAACATGTTTTTCGAGGGGTTTTTTGTTTTTGACGAAAAATTTAAATCTTTAAACCTTGATTAATTATGGCATGTTAAAGGTAGATTAAATGTATTGTTGCATCACTAATCTACTGCAATTATAAACCTTATTAAGAATGTTTATGAAGTCATAATTGGTGCTTGATTTGGTAAGTTCATTTTTCACATAAGCTTGAAATTTCACAACTTTTCAAATTAATTGATTCAAGTGTGAATGTTTATGGTGAATGTGTAATTTTAAAGTCCCTAATATGTTAAAGATCCGATCTTTAATTGTTTATTTGGTTGGAACTTTGATTGCTAAATTCCATGTTGAACTATTTTTTGGGTTTAATCATTTTTGGTTGATTAAAGTCCTAAAAGTTCAAAACTTGTTATTGAAATCTAATTAATCTTCATATTGGAAGATGTAATTTTTCAATTATACACAAGTTAGTGATGGAATTTTTTCATTAGATGAAAGGGTTTATTTTTCCAACCTCTTTAATTTTGTCAAATCTCATTATTAATTTGTGTATGGTTAAATTAATTGTGAGTATAGCCCTTCAATTTTGTAGCATCAAGATAGACCTAAATTGATTTAAAGAATGGTTCTTGAATAATTTAGGCTAGTGCATTATTAAAATTGTATTTAATTAAGTTGGACTTGTTTTATTTTCATTTTGCTCTAAATTGGTTCTAAAATAAATTTAGAATTAATTTTTATCACACATAAATCGGGAATTAAAATCCCGAGGCAAAGGCACACAAATCGAGGTAAAAACGCCCAAGACACGCCTTTAGGCTAGTCGGGCTGCTGAAGCAGCCTACATGTGGCTGCCAAGGTGCGTGATGGGCTGTCTTGCCTCGTAGATGCGCTAGTGTATGGCGTGTGTGAGAGTGTGATGCACACTTGGTGCTATGGGCTGTGCGAGATGCGTGTGCTGTGTGGATACTGGAAGGTGCTCGAAAGTGCTGCTAGGAAGCAAGGCATGCGATCCCCAGCATGCACGCAAGCATGCATAGCTTGCTGCGATGTGTGTGGTGCCAGTAAGCGTGGCGTGTAGGGTTTCGTAGTGACCCGACACTACGCGGAAGGAAACCCACCAAGACCCGCCCCTTAATTAAAACAATTAACAAGCATATTAAACTTAATCAAACAAGATTAAGAACAAGAATTATACCTTTGACGCGTGCTTCGCTCCCAAAGAGCTCTTACTTCAAAATCTCAAAAACACGAGATCTCCGACGGATCGTACCCTCGACCCGACCCGAGCGTCCTAAGTCTTGAAGGTTAGTCAAGACCCGGACAAAATAACTATGAGTTTTACGAATCAAAGGTTTACTCTTAATTAGAGTTGCCTTTTTAATTCCACTCAAGGTTGTTCTTTCCCAATACCCAAGCTTGGTATTTATAGGGAAATGAACCCTTGAACTTCATTCCCCAACCAATGTGGGAGAATGAGTAATTTTGCTAATTAATTTATTTCTAAAATAAATAAATAAATAAATACAATCACAATGCAACAAGTGTCAAGGGGAGAGAGAGAGAGTTAGGTGAGGACCATGTACCTTGGGGGGACCATTGCCTTGCTCCCTAAGGCATGGCTCTAAGCCTTGGTCCCCACTCTCCTCACAAAACCGCCTCAAGCATGCTGCTGGGCTGGCAGCCAGCTGGCACTGCCAGCATGCCCAACCTAGCTAGCACTAGCCCACCAGCAGCCTTCGCATCCCAGCCAGGCAGTGCTGCTTGTTGCTGGGTGATGCTTGGCGCTGGTGCGTGCCAGTGCTAGGCGCTAGTGCGTGCTGGCGCTGGTGCTGCCCTTGGCATCCCACGCACCACACGCATCCACGCTTCACCCTTCGCACATGCTCGCACACCCAGCATGCGTGCTGCTAGCGAGCCACGCATGCTGGCCCCCTTTGCCTCGCACACCACGCACACACCTTCGCAGCATCTCTCGCACACGCACTAGCCACGCACCATGCGCACTAGTCATGCACAGCGTGCATTGGCCTCGCACCACACGCACGCCCACGCATCACACAGCAGCCTTGGTGCGTGGTGATGCTGGGCTGCTGTGCGTGGCTTAGCACTATGTTGGCGCCCAGGCCCTCGCATATGCATGGTGCGATGCTTGGTGCTGCCATGCGAAGGCTAGCACAAAAGCTAGCACACATGCTGCGCCAATGCTAGGCAGGCACCCATGTTAGCACTTAGTGCCTGCAATGGTGCTGCCATGCCAGGCACGCACGCACGCAGCACCTAGTGCCTGCGATGGTGCGCCTGGTGCCTGCGATGGGCAGCAATGGTCCCTAGCCTCATGCTAGGGCTGCGATAGTTGCGATGGGTTGCTAGGTGCGCCTGGTGCACCTATTGCTTGCGATAGGCTGCCAGGCCGCGCCGAGGCTGCGATAGTGCCTAGCACACCATGGTGCGCCTAGCACACACATGGTGCGCCTAGGCTTGCGATGAGCTAGCCTAGCCTAGCTACGGCTACGCTCATACTTGTTGCTTGTGATTTTGCGACGCTCGGTCTCGACGCCCTAGGCTCGATTTCCGACGTCTGTATTCGTAAAACTCTGCTGACTTATTAAATCCTTTCGGATTAATTCGTCGTCTCGGATTGGTGGTTCGATTGGGTTCGACTCGAAGGGTTCAGTTAAGATTAAGCTGTAACATCAAATTCACATTGATATTACTGATCGGAAGCGGCCTCCACCTAGGCATTTCGATCACTTGACCTTACTGAAGAATTAGCTCTGTAATAATTCTGAACCCTCTACCGGAAGAATACACTTGTTGGAAGGACACCATTCCTTTCAATCTCCCACTTGTCCTTCCGGACAAGTGTGCATACAGTGTATAGCTCATTTCCTATGTCACTTAATGTTTCTTCGTGAACTATAAGGTAAGATTCTTTGTCATCCTTATTACGTTCAGAAGTGTTTCTCGATCTCCGAGTTCGACTGTCAATAAGCAGATGATTTCTAAAATCTATCTGAGCACGACCATGCATTTTCACAGTCTCGCTCTTCGAGCGGCCTTGTAAACAACAAAACATTTTTCCCTATTGTTAGTAGGGGGACAATCCCAGTCTTGTATTGTAAGTTCTTCTTACTAAGAGGACATAGTCTCCTGAGTGTTCCCGTTATAATCCCCAGTTACGGCAGACGTTTGGAAACATCAAAGAGTCTAGTACTCAAACAAGAAAACTTCACATTACTCATGGTCGGAGGAAACAAGTTCCGATAGTCATAATGAGAAATGTACTTATGACAAAATTTAATTTTCTTAAAGTATTCTCATAGGTCTTATCCAGTACAGTTCCAAACTGTGCCTTTGCAAATGATTTATGACCGTCACGTCCTCGCAGCACAAGAAACGGTGCTGTAAATCATACTACACACTAATCTATGGTGGTCATCAATCGTCCATCTGTTATATGACCTCGATTAGGGATAATTTTCGATTTAATATTCAATGTTCACTTAACAGGTGTTTCTTTATCCAAGACATGGTCTTGATACCCTGTTTTGAAAATTTCCGTAAATCGAATGGACTTATTATTTAATTCTAAACCACAATTAAATAGTAATGGAGTGAATGATAATTTTGCACAAAATTAATTACTCCATTAATGAATGGTTTTAATACAGTGTCTTACATTAAATATCCTATTTAATTAAAACACATGTACAGGGAATATCAAAGCCAGTCTCCAACATGCTTGATTCCCATCGCCTCAATGTGCTTGTTGTGTTTCACTTGAGGCAGCGGTTTAGTCAAAGGATCGGCTACATTATCATCCGTGCCAATCTTACAAATTCTGATTTCACCTTCGGATTTCCATTCCCTTATCATGTGAAATCGCCTTTGCACGTGTTTGACCTTCTGGTGCTCTCTTGGCTCCCTGGCCTGAGCGATAGCTCCATTGTTATCACAATAGAGATCTATCGGCCCCTTGATTGAGGGTACAACACCAAGTTCGCTAATGAACTTGCGAATCCAAACAGTTTCCTTGGCAGCTTCTGAAGCGGCCAAGTACTCGGCTTCAGTTGTAGAGTCTGGAGTGGTGCTCTCCTTGGCACTCTTCCAGCTAAACGCTCCTCCATTCAGAGAGAATATGTACCCCGACTGTGACTTGAAGTCGTCTCTGTCAGTCTGGAAGCTAGCGTCGGTGTAACCTTCAACAACCAGTTCTTTGTGGCCTCCATACACCAGGAATTTATCCTTGTTCCTTTTAAGGTACTTAAGGATGTTCTTGGCCGCAGTCCAATGCGCCTCTCCTGGGTTCGATTGGTATCGACTCGTTGCACTCAGGGCATACGATACATCTGGCCTTGTACATATCATGGCATACATGATCGATCCGATTAGCAAAGCATATGGGATCTAATTCATTCTTTCTCGCTCAACTGGTGTCTATGGACACTGTTTCTTGCTGAGAGTTACGCCATGGGACATGGGTAAATGCCCTCTTTTGGCATTCTCCATGTTGAATCGAGCCAGTACCTTATCAATGTAAGTACTCTGGCTTAATCCAATCATCCTCTTAGATCTATTCCTATAGATCTTGATGCCCAATATGTAATGTGTCTCTCCTAAGTCCTTCATTGAAAAACACTTTCCCAACCAGCCCTTTACGGACTCCAACAATTTTGTGCTGTTTCCAATGAGAAGTATGTCATCGACATACAGGACTAGGAATGCAATATCACTCCCACTGACCTTCTTGTATACACAAGACTCATCTGGATTCTTGATAAAACCAAATTTGCTAATGGCTTCATCAAATCGCAGATTCCAACTTCTGCTGGCTTGCTTTAGTCCATAAATGGACTTCTTCAGCTTGCAAACCTTTCCAGCGTTGCCTGGATCGACAAAACCTTCTGGCTGTGTCATATACACAGTTACTTCCAAAATTCCATTAAGGAAGGCGGTTTTGACATCCATTTTCCATATTTCATAATCGTAATATGCAGCAATCGCTAGGATGATCCGGACGGAATTTAGCATTGCAACTGGTGAAAAAGTTTCGTCATAGTCAATCCCGTGGACTTGTCTATAACCTTTTGCCACCAGTCTATCTTTGTATATTGATACATTTCCATCCTTGTCTGTCTTCACTTTGAAGATCCATTTGCAACCAATGGGTGTGTAACCCTCGGGCAAATTCACCAAGTCCCTAACTTGATTTTCAAACATGGAGTCCATCTCGGATTTCATGGCCTCTTGCCATTTTGCAGAGTCAGGGCTCGTCATAGCTTGCTTGTATGTCGCCGGCTCATCACCATCCATGACTAGGATGTCTTGATCATCGGTTAAGACGATATCGAGGTATCTGTCTGGTTGAGATCTTTGCCGTTGCAACCTACGAAGGGTAATCGGTTGAGCATTTACATTGTCTGTTTGATTCTGACCAATCTTCTTCGATGCTTCCAAAGTATCTAGATTGTCAGCTTTTTCAGGTTGACATTGTTGCTCGTCCTCTCGAACTTCCTCGAGTTCGATTTTCCTCCCACTTGTCATTTTGGAAAGGTGATCCTTCTCCAAAAAGACACCATCACGAGCAACAAAAACTTTGTTCTCGGATTTATTGTAGAAGTAATACCCTTTGATTTCTTTTGGATATCCTACAAAGAAACACTTATCCGATTTGGGGTGAAGTTTGTCCGAAATTAATCGCTTGACATATGCTTCGCATCCCAAATCTTGAGAAAAGACAACCTAGGAGGTTTCTTAGTCCATAATTCATATGGAGTCTTTTCAACAGCTTTTGACGGAGGTCTATTCAGTGTTAGTGCTGCAGTTTGTAGCGCATGTCCCCAGAAAGAGATAGAGAGTTCACTAAGACCCATCATTGATCGAACCGTGTCTAACAAGGTCTGATTCCTCCGTTCGGACACTCCGTTCCATTGAGGAGTTTCGGGAGGTGTCAACTCTGAAAGAATGCCATTTTCTTTTAAGTGATCGTCGAATTCATGGCTCAAATATTCGCCACCTCGATCTGATCGAAGTGCTTTAATTTTCTTGCCAAGCTGATTTTCAACTTCTTTCTGAAATTCTTTGAACTTTTCAAAGGATTCAGATTTATTCGACATTAAGTAGACATAGCCATATCTACAATAATCGTCGGTGAAAGTGATGAAATATCGGTAACCTTGTCTTGCGGGTGTGCTCATTGGTCCACATACATCCGTGTGTATTAGACCTAATAAGTCACTTGCCCTTTCTCCTAACTTGGAGAATGGCTTTTTTATCATCTTGCCTAATAAGCATCCTTCGCAATTTTCAAACGACTCTAAGTCGAATGAGTCAAGAACACCTTCTTGAAGAAGTTTCTTGATGCGTTTGATGTTAATATGGCCAAGACGACAATGCCACAAGTAGGTTTGATTCGACTCGATGGTCTTAGTTAGTGGTATCAACTTTTGTCTAATCATATGTAAAAACACGCAATTTAATTGAACATAAATTTGTAAGACAAACTTGAAACAACTATTGTCAAAGTCTTACACTTAAAATTCCTAGGTGTCCAACACCGTGGATCATAGTATGTTCAAAGGCATGATGAAAAACTAGAATTAGTTTAATTACATGTCATAGACAAAATAGTGCATGCAAGCACGATCGAAAAACCATCTTCTTCGTCTTCTTGCTCTTGCACCAACACTTGATAAGCTTCTCACTTGGTCCCTGAAAAGGCAACATTAAGTGAGTCATACTTGGTATCTAATACCTATGATAAGCTTAATTCACAAGTGTTGAGGAAGATATCTGAGGTGGATGCTCCATTCCTCTCCTCCTCTTCCCGAAAGAGGTTGCATTCTCTCTTGAAATGGCCTTGCTCGCCACAATAGAAACAACGCATCTTAGCCTTAACCTTGAAATCCCTCCTTCTTGACGGTCTTTTGGTTGCCCCAAATGAGTTGGCTCGGTGAAGTAGCTCCACCACATTCTCCAAGGAACGTGTCTCCTTCGATTCAGAAATATATGCCTTTAGTGCATCATATCCTGAGTGGAGTGAAGTGAGCATAATATGACCAGCCATTCCATCTTCTAGTGAAATTCCGAGGAGTTCCATGTGCTTGAAGAGCTTAGTCATTCTTGCCACATGGGGTCGGAGGGGCATACCCGGTCTCTACTTAGTGTTGCAGACTGTAGACCAAAGATGGTACCTCTCTTTCGCAAGACAACCTTGATCCGATGGCTTTACATTCATGTCTGTAAGTGACCTAGTCACTTCAAACAGAAGTCCATCATTGTTGTCGTTGAAACTCTTAGAGAATCTCACATCAACAACATCCCTTAGTCCTCCAAGGAACAAGTTCGGGAAAGAGAATGGAAGTTTTTCTTTCCATTCTTCCGGGATGGAGTTAGCCGTGAGTTGTGACACTAATTTGCAATCTTTTGACCATGCACAATAAGTTTCGTCACTCAAGAGTTTCTTGGAACAGATGGTTGGGAGGGAAGTATCCAGAACATACTCTTTGGAACAACTCCGGAGAGTTCTCCTGAGTTCTTCTTCCCATTCTTCAAGGTTTGTTAAGTTAAGCTTGATAGCTAACTTTTCGGGGAGTGTCGGGCACATTTGGTTGTTGTTTGAGTTACTAGCAGACATGATTCTACAATTGAAAGAATTTTGAAGTGAAAAACCATTCATACATCAATAAGTTGAAATTTAAAACGTTCATGCATATATTCAATCTTATTGAGCATTTTATCCACGCATTTAAAAATTGTCCCTTATGGGCGAGAATAAAATGATTCCGAGATCCCAAAGATCAAGAAATGGTTAAGCATGCTTTGGCTTGTCTTAATCATTAAATATCTTAAGGTAAGCAATCCAATTTCTAATAGCTCCAAGCTACTCTCGGTTTGATAAAATGTCGCATCTAATGCATTCTTGACATTTTATCTCTTTGCCACGACATCTAAGGACTCCTTACTGATATCGTTGAGCTTAACCAAGACAACTTGTATACCTAGTATACCTTACGTTCCTAGGGAAGTAGTGATGTCTCGCTTTGGCGTAATCCATCACGTACGCGCATTAGTTCGGTAAGTGTTGTTCTTGGAATGACAAATTTTAGCTCAATATTATTAAGGGACCTAGGGTTTCTATGTTGGTTGATTTAAGTGAACTTAACTAATCGTCGCAACATAATAGAAATCCTAGAAATGCATCTAGCAATCATATATAATAACAATATATATAGCATAAAAAATAGATGCATTTGGCAACTAGCATGACCCCTTGAAATCTACAATTTCCATGGGTCTTCATCTTGGCTCGTCTTCGTCGAAACGCCGTCTTGAGACATCTTGGCCAAAATGAAATAAAAGAAGCTAGCTAGAACGACTAAGATTAATCTAATAGTACAAAAATACTCGGTTCGCAGACCGTATTTAGATTTACAAAAATACATAACGGAACGCAGTCCGTATTTTCTATCCCAGTCGGGCCCCACTAGTTTCCATTTTCAAAGAACCTGTTTTGAAAACAATCTTCCATTCACCCATTCACTATTTGTGAATGGCCCATGCAATTTCACGAAATACATAATTAAACACGCAAAACTAGTAACTAACTTAGGTGGTTAATCCAATTAACGCGCCTAATTAAAACTAGTCAAAGTTGTTTAATCCATTATTTCTAAATGCAAAAAGCTTACGCACTTAATTAAGCTCCCACCAAATTCCGCATCCGTACTTAATTAATCCGATTAATTAAGTCGGCATAACCCATAATTTGTCAAAATTTTGCAAAATCGAAAATCGAGGTTTTTAGCCTCGTTAAAATAATTAATTAAAATTATTAAAATGGCCAAAAATTCGCAAAAACATAGCTCAAGCAATAAGAAAAACGTCCCACAAAGCCCTTTGAGGGTGCGCACCATGGCTGCTAGGCAGCCCATGGCATGGCGCCATGGTGCGTGGGCGAGGCCTGCAATGCCTAGCAAGCATCGCTGCTAGCCCAACTGCCTGCTAGCATGCTGCGCATGCTTGCTAGCTGCTTGCGTGCTGGGCTGGCGCCTACTGTTGCTAGGCAGCCTCTGCCTAGCCAGTGCCCCACGCATTGCTGCGCCCAGCACCTTCCCTGCCACACATAGCCACGCGCATTGGTGCAATAGCCTTGCGTACACCATAGGCAGCCACATGTGGGCTGCTAGGCAGCCCGGCTAGCCTTGGTGACGCTTGCGGTTATGCATCGATTTGCGTGCATTTCCTAGGATTTTTAATTCCGATTTGTGTGTGACAATAATTAATTCCAAATTACATTTTAGAATTAATTTGAGGGAAAATAAAATAAAATTAAGTCCTACTTAAAATAAAATTTATTTTATTGGTGCACAAGCCTAAATTATCCAAAATTTCAATTTTCAACAAAATTAGGTCTAATTTTATGCTTAAAATAAAATGATCTATGTCCAAAATTAATCTTGCCAATATGAAAATTAATAATGGATTTGACAAATGGGAGTTGGAAAAATAAATTAACCATCCAATGATAAAAATTTTCCAACTTGCATACTTATGTAAAATACCAAGATTACATCTTCCAATATAAAGATTAATCAAATTTTACTCACAAGTAATTGAACTTGATGGATTTTAATCAACTAAATATGAAAAAAAATCCAAATTTTGTTCAACATGGAATTTAGGGTTAGGGTTCCAATCATTTAAACCTTTAAAGATTAGATTAACATTATTTGGGAACTTAAAATACAAAATCACAACAAGTTTTCACACTTTATTGCAATTTATTTGCAAAATTTGTGAAAAACAAGTTTATGTGAAAAAATTGGTATATCAACTTAAGCACTAATAAAAACTCCATTATTATGCTCAAGGATATTTTAAAACCAGTAGATTAGTGATGCAAATGTGCATTTAATCTAACCTTGTAATGCTTGCATTAATCAAGGCTTAAAAAGAATTAAAATTTTCGTTGAAAAACGAAAAACCCCAGAAAAATTGGGTTTCTGGTTCGAATTTGGCTTCTGGATAGCCCTAAAAGGGTTGAATCTGTTCCAGAATGTCAATTCCACCCAAAAATCACTATTTTTGAGCCAAAATCTGTGTTCGACAGCCAAATCGAAAATAAAATCGAGTTTTAAAATTAATTAAAACGAGCATCTAATCTAATTAGAAGAACATGAACCAGAAAATTAAATTCTTTTAAAACACCTTAATTAAAAATAATTGCAAAAATTAAAAGGAGCGTGGCTCCGATACCGCTGTAGGGTTTCGTAGTGACCCGACACTAGGCGGAAGGAAACCCACCAAGACCCGCCCCTTAATTAAAACAATTAACAAGCATATTAAACTTAATCAAACAAAATTAAGAACAAGAATTATACCTTTGACGCGTGCTTCGCTCCCAAAGAGCTCTTACTTCAAAATCCCGAAAACACGAGATCTCCGACGGATCGTACCCTCGACCCGACCCGAGCGTCCTAAGTCTTGAAAGTTAGTCAAGACCCGGACAAAATAACTATGAGTTTTACGAATCAAAGGTTTACTCTTAATTAGAGTTGCCTTTTTAATTCCACTCAAGGTTGTTCTTTCCCAATACCCAAGCTTGGTATTTATAGGGAAATGAACCCTTGAACTTCATTCCCCAACCAATGTGGGAGAATGAGTAATTTTTCTAATTAATTTATTTCTAAAATAAATTAATAAATAAATATAATCACAATGCAACAAGTGTTAAGGGGAGAGAGAGAGTTAGGTGAGGACCATGTACCTTGGGGGGGACCATTGCCTTGCTCCCTAAGGCATGGCTCTAAGCCTTGGTCCCCACTCTCCTCACAAAACCGCCTCAAGCATGCTGCTGGGCTGGCAGCCAGCTGGCACTGCCAGCATGCCCAGCCTAGCTAGCACCAGCCCACCAGCAGCCTTCGCATCCCAGCCAGGCAGTGCTGCTTGTTGCTGGGTGATGCTTGGCGCTGGTGCGTGCCAGTGCTAGGCGCTGGTGCGTGCTGGCGCTGGTGCTGCCCCTGGCATCCCACGCACCACACGCATCCACGCTTCACCCTTCGCACATGCTCGCACACCCAGCATGCGTGCTGCTAGCGAGCCACGCATGCTGGCCCCCTTTTCCTCGCACACCACACACACACCTTCGCAGCATCTCTCGCACACGCACTAGCCACGCACCATGTGCACTAGTCATGCACAGCGTGCATTGGCCTCGCACCACACGCACGCCCACGCATCACACAGCAGCCTTGGTGCGTGGTGATGCTAGGCTGCTGTGCGTGGCCTAACACTATGCTGGCGCCCAGGCCCTCGCATATGCATGGTGCGATGCTTGGTGCTGCCATGCGAAGGCTAGCACAAAAGCCAGCACACATGCTGCACCAATGCTAGGCAGACACCCATGTTAGCACTTGGTTCCTACAATGGTGCTGCCATGCCAGGCACGCACGCACGCAGCACCCAGTGCCTGCGATGGTGCGCCTGGTGCCTAGGATGGGCAGCAATGGTCCCCAGCCTCATGCTAGGGCTGCGATAGTTGCGATGGGTTGCTAGGTGCGCCTGGTGCGCCTATTGCTTGCGATAGGCTGCCAGGCCGCGCCTAGGCTGCGATAGTGCCTAGCACACCATGGTGCGCCTAGCACACACATGGTGCGCCTAGGCTTGCGATGAGCTAGCCTAGCCTAGATACGGCTACGCTCATACTTGTTGCTTGTGATTTTGCGACGCTCGGTCTCGACGCCCTAGGCTCGATTTCCGACGTCTGTATTCGTAAAACTCTGCTGACTTATTAAATCCTTTCGGATTAATTTGTCGTCTCGGATCGGTTGTTCGATTGGGTTTTACCCGAAGGGTTCAGTTAAGATTAAGTTGTAACATCAATTGCACATTGATATTACTGATCGGAAGCGGCCTCCACCTAGGCATTCCGATCACTTGACCTTATTGAAGAATTAACTCTGTAATAATTCTGAACCCTCTACCGGAAGAATACACTTGTTGGAAGGACACCATTCCTTTCATGGCGTGCTCTGCTAGGCAGGCATGCCAGCACGCACAGCCACAACCCTAAGTGCCTAGCAAGCCTAGCCCCGTGGCTTTGATGCAAGGCACTTGGGCTTGCGATGGGCTATTGTTTTGTGTAATTGGGGCCGTTTTAATTATTTATTTAATTATTTTAACAAGTCTAGGCCTCAGTTCCTCCGGCACTTGCAAAATATTTTGGAAAAATATGGGTTTACCAGCTTAATTAATTGAATTAATTAAGTTGGATGTGAAATTTAGTGGGAGCTTCGTTAATTACTCAAGCTATTTTATTGCGTTTAATCACATAATCGATAAACAACTTTGACTAGTTTTAATTAGGCGTGTTAAGTGGATTAACCACCTAAGTTAGTTACTAGTTTACGCGTGTTATGCATTGTTACTTGTTTTTCGTTGTAAAATGCATGGGCCATTCACATATAGTGAATGGATGAATGGAATGTATATTGTTTCACAGATTTTGTGAAAATGGCAACTAGTGGGGCCCGATTAGGATAGTAAATACGGACTGCGATCCGTTATGTATTTTTGTAAATCTAAATACGGTCTGTGTACCGTTACGCATTTTTGTACCTTAATATTTAGATTAATCCTAGTCGTAGTAACTAGTAATTGCATATTTGGCGGAGATGTCTCGAAGACGACGTTTCTAAGAAGACGAGCCAAGAGGATGCATCGAAGACCCTTGAAGATTTGAAGACTCAAGGGGTCATGCTAGTTGCCAAATGCATCTTTTACTTATGTTTTCTATATATAATTGTGTTTATATATGATTGAATGGTATGATAAATGCATGTTTAGGGTTTCAAATGTTGCGATGATTAATTAAGTTCACTTAAATCAACCAACATAGAAACCCTAGGTCCCTATAATATTGAGCCAAATTTGCCATTCCAAGAACAACACTTACTGAACTAATGCACGTGGTGATGGGCTACGCCAAAGCAAGGCATCACCGCTTCCCTGGGAATGTAAGGTATACTAGGTATACAAGTTGTCTTGGTTAAGCTCAACGATATCAGTAAGGAGTTCTTAGATGTCATGGCAATGGAGATAAAATGTCATGGAAGCATTTAATGCGACGTGTTACCAAACCCAAGAGTAGCTTAGAGCTATTAGCAATTGGATTGCTTACCATAAAATATTAAGTGTTAAGACAAGCCAAAGCATGCTTAATCACTTTCTGATTATTGGGATCTTGGAATCGTTTTATTCTCGTCTAAAAGGGACAAATTTTAATGCGTGGATAAGACGCGTAATAAGATTGAAATTTTGCATGTGTGCTTTGAATTTCAAACTTAATATGTTATGAACTTGATAAATGGTTATACTTTGCACTTATATTTGTAGAATTCTAAATCAAATTATATTGTTTTCAATGATTGGTAAAGGAAATCTTTTGAGAATGGTTCTCAAAGAATGGAAAGGCATTTCTAAAATACAACCTCTCATAATTGACTCTTATGACTTAAGTCCGAAAGGACGGTTGGATATCATGTATTCAAAATACTGGGTAGTTTTGATGAACATGAAATATTGAGTTGGAAAACTCAACTTGTCAATAATTGATAACTAACGTATCTTTTCGCTTCATACACAAATGAGTAGGACTCATTGATGTAGCAATTCAAGTACGAATTGAAGGAAAAGATGGAACTTTGTTTCACGGCGCATTAGATGCTTAATTATGCCTAACAAAGTGTAAAAGTCAAGGCACTTAAAGAAATGGTTCTTAAAGTTATGAGATGGTGTATGATAAGAAATATAGGAATCAAGGAACAAAGGAAAGGAATAAGATTCCTTTTCTACCCATGAGTTCATGTTATTATGGTCAACTTAGCAATTCGTTATCTTCACAAGTATTGGATACTGCTTGAGTGTTCCACTTTGAAAGTGACCTCAAACCGTTGAAGTCAAGATAAGTTATTGACTTACAAGCTTAGAATGAAGCAAGTAGTGCTACATCAGTTGTAAGGTCATTTGGTTTGTTTAAAGTCCTTTTAAGCCAAGGCTGGAACGAATAATGGTTATTGTGTTCCATAATCAGCAAACGATCCGTTTAGACACGAAAAGACTCACATTCAATAAAAGAGAAATAGTTGCAGGTTTTATTTGAATGGCATGGTTGTCTAAGCCATGAGTCAAGAATGCTAGATTATAAACAAACATTTCCCTAACATGAAAACTCACAAGGTCCAAGTCATGGACATGATTTGTGTTCCAAACATCTTTGGCAATGTCACATCAACAAGAACGTACTCAAGGCTCTATTAGATAGACTCTTGATAGTTGATCGATTCGGAATTGTTCTAAGACAAGCAAGTCTTACTTGTTGAAATCGATAAAGAAAGGAGCCATTGTGCTTGGCATAGACAATTAACTCTAAAAGCTAAAGAGGATTCCATTACTTCAACGTCTCACAAGAACTTGAAAGAATGTGGCTACGTTCATCAAATGTGAACAAACTGGATCTTGAGTAGCTCAAATGTTCAGTATAGAATCGACTTGGCAAGATATCCAAACATCTAGATTAGATCGAGCGATGTTTGCTTGAGCCAAGAGTAATCATATCAAAGTTATGAAATTGAAATTTCATAATGAGCTCCACAAAGAATATAGTATGTCTTGACGGAGACCTCGATGCCATTTGGAAATGACTCGAATGATGATGGATCACATCCCTTCCTATAAAGTTCTTAAAGATTTGTACAAATGACTAGTGTTACACTAAACAGAAAAATTGTCGAAGCTATGAAAGTACACCATATTTAGTTATGGATAGAAATAGTTCATTGGGCTCTTAGCTCAGTGGGAGTTCATTGGCTCAGTGGGAGTTCATTGGCTCAGTGGGAGCTAAGTAACTCAATAAGGGCTAAGGTAGCTCGAGAAGGAGCTAATTGTTTGTTTCACAACGAACTTTTACCCAAATACAATATACATGTCTCTTTGTAAGTATTCAAGTGAGACTACGGGCATTACTTCCACAATCTAATTAAGAACATAGTATTTGTTGCTCTAAGTGGTGTCTTTATGGAAAGTAACACATTTCCAAAATGACAAGTGGAAGGAAAATGAACTCAATGACCATCGAGATTAGCAACAAATTTAAATTGAGAATCTCCGAAGACTTTAGAAGGGCTTCATGAGAATGATTGATCAAGAATACTCAAAGGACTTCACAAGTGCCTTAAATGAGAATTCAATCCTCACAAAACTTTAGAAGTGGTGGAGTAAGATCAATATAATCAAAGGGCTTTAAAAGCACCTTGAAACTCAGTGTTTGATGCAATTACCCCGTATAGGTATAGAATTCACCAAAGGCTTGGATTGAATCCTATGAATTTCTATAAAGTTAGAAATAAACCTAAGACTTACAAGCACACTATTTACCATTGGATGGTGAGGGAATAGTGTCTTATAAATTAGCTACGACAAATCCAAATTCCGAATAATGGTTAGAGGACATAAAATCTGAAATAG
Source organism: Chenopodium berlandieri (assembly GCA_034703905.1). Classification (NCBI taxonomy): domain Eukaryota; kingdom Viridiplantae; phylum Streptophyta; class Magnoliopsida; order Caryophyllales; family Amaranthaceae; genus Chenopodium; species Chenopodium berlandieri. The sequence goes on from CM068285.1 coordinate 8,897,370, forward strand.
ACTCCATGTTTGTAAATCATGTTTGGAACTTGATTCATTTGCATGAAGGGTGAAAGACCCATCAATTGCAAATAAGTTTTCAAGGAGAAAACTGACAAATATGGAAATTCATAAGCATACATAGCTAGATTGATTGAAAAGAATACAATTAAATCACGGCGATGATTTTAATAAAAACCTATTCACCAATCGGAACACTTGAGTCTTTTCGTGATTGTTCTAGCAAAATTGGGCATATGAAATATGGCAAAATAGATAGCGAAACCGCCTTCCTAAAATTGGATTTTGGAAAAGACTATGGAAATAGTCTAAGGGTTTTGTAATTCTAAATAATGCTAGATTTTAAAGCAAGCTCAAGAAATCCATTGTGGGATTAAGTAAAGCATTGTTTGTAGGAATTGGAACATGTATTCTCATAAAATTAATAAAAGGTTTGGCTTATGGAGAATCATAGAAATTCTTATGAACAAGAAGTTTAGTGGGAGCAAGATTCAATCTTGTATGGTCTAACAAGAAGTTTAAGAACTCTATTGTGAAATGAATGTCAAATGCTAAATGCTTAGATTTGAAAGGATTTTCGACAATGGACCAAGAAAAAGGCGATACTTAGTACATAGTGGGAATTAAGATCTATTGGATAGACTTAATGAAATGTTTAAACGAGTAGAGGAATATATCGTGTTAAACATGAAGGACATTGAAAGGCTTTCGACCCATATGTATAAAACTAAGTAAATGTTTGAACTAAGTATAAGCTAGGCAAATACTAAGTCAAACAAGAAAGACTCTAGTAGAGACTTTCAACCGTATCACATAGCAAATAGTTTAGCAAGACTCGGTGAAACTGGATGATTGAGCTAAAAGGTCGCATGAATGGAACAATATTGGGAATAATTCTGCAATTAAAACCATCATGTATGCTATAATATGGGGTCTTCACTCAACTTACATGCTTAGAGCATGAGAAGCATAAAATACCAATCAATTTAAATCTAAGTGATGAATCATTAGATTATGATCAAGAAAAATCCAAAGTACTTTAATAAGTAAAAGGGGATAAGTTCTTGACGCATGGAAACAAATGTAATTTGAGAATTGATGTTGCAAGCACATCCTTAGCAAGGATTAGATCCTTAATAAGGAAGTTGTTTATAAGCACGAGCTAGAATGCGTCGTGGCTTGAGAATGGTAACATGGACGCGAATCCATGTATAATGTGCGGAAATTTAAGGTAAATTTCCATAAACATAAGTGATTAGGGTCTCCCAAATCATTGTGAGCCGTTTGGAATGAAATCCGAGCAGAGCACCATTAGAAAGTCTACTGAAATATATGTTGAGAATATTGTTGCCTGGAAGGCAATAATAAGAAAGTGTTCAATGGAAAGTTCGTTGTTCAACGTTGATGGTTGTAGGTTGTCAAGTTGAAGGATCTCAAATCATGAAAATGAGTGGGAGCCATCACTTGGACAATAAATCCTAAATCACATATGATCCATAACACTCTCAAAATTTTATCATCTTATTATGAACTTGTTCGATAATGAAGATGCTAAGATTTGCAAAGTAATAATAACTAAACCTATGCAATAAGTGAACGACAACATTCACCAGAATTGCATGAAAGAAATCAAGCATATTAAATATGGGTGTGATTTCTAATTAAATGTTTTGTAAAGAGTGTTACTCTTGAAACATTTGGGGAAAACCATTTATCATAAGGTGAAACGTTGAAAAGTTTCATGGTGGAATAAAATTTTACTAATAAAATTCCACAAACTATTTAATTGTGGTTTAGAATTAAATAATGAGTCCACTCAATTTTAAAGAATATTCAAAACAGGGTATCAAGACCATGTCTTGGATAAAGAAACACATGTTAAGTGAACATTGAATATTACAATCAAAAATTATCCCCAATCAAGGTCATTTAAATGATGGACGATTAATGACCACTTGAGATTGGTGTGTAGTATGATTTATAGCACCGTGTCTTGTGTTACGAGGACATGATTGTCATAAATCATTTGCACAGATATTGGTTTAGAACCATACCGGACCGACCTATGAGAATACTTTAAGAGATTTATAATCGTCAAAAGTATATTTCTCATTATAGCTATCGGAACCCTTTTCCTCGATCATGAGTATTGTAAGTTCTCTTGTTCGAGTACTAGTCCGTTTTGATGTTGTCAAACGTCTGCCATAAATGAGGATTATAACGGAAACACTCGGGCGGCTAGGTCCTCTTAGTAAGGGAAGCTAACAATGCAAGACTGGGAATGTCCCCCTACTAACAATAGGGAACATGTCTTTGTTGTTTACTAGGAGTCTTGAAGAGCGAGACTGTGAAAATGCATGGTCGTGCTCAGATGGATTTTGGAAATTATCTTCTTATTAACAGTTGAACTCGAAAATCGAGAAACACTTCTGGACGTAATAAGGATGACGGAGAATCTTACCTTATAGTTCATGAAGAGACATTAAGCGACATAGGAAAAGGGCAATACACTAATTGCACACTTGTCCGGAAGGACAAGTGGGAGATTTAAAGGAATGGTGTCCTTCCAACAAGTGTACTATTTCGATAGAGGGTTCAGAATTATTAGAAAGCTAATTCTTCAGTGAGGTCAAGTGAAATATATACCTAGGTGGAGGTCGCTTCCGATCAGTAATATTAATGTGTAATTAATATTACAGCTTAATCTTGACTGAACCCTTCGGGTCACACCCAGTCGAGTAACCGATCCGAGAAAACGAATTAATTCGAAGGATTAAACGAGTCATTAGAGTATTACGAACAAAGACGTCGGATATCGAGCTTAGAGCGTCGAAACCGAGCGTCGCAAGTCGAGTCGAATTTAGAATTCGACGACACGTAGATTTAACAAGCGAAAAGTTCGAGCTAAGCTGTAGCCTCGCATTGGCCTAGCCATGCGAGTGCTAGGCTAGGCAAGGTCACCAACCCATGCGTGTCATGCGTGCCTAGCATTGCCTAGCCCACGCACATCGCATAGCACAAGCATCGCAAGATGTGTGCCATGCGTGTGTATGTTGTGGCTGTGCATGGCTCAGCACAGCCCACAAGCATCGGATGGCGAGCAGCACGCAAGTGCTTGCTGGGCCTCGCTATCGCAAGCAGGCAACGCATAGCACACGCACAGCAGCACGCGATGCGTGCTTGTGCTATGGGCTATGCATGCTAGGCATCGCATAGCAGCAGCACCAGCACACGCACATAGCAGCGCCTAGGAGCATCAGCCCGCATGCATGGCTTGCTAGCTGCACGCATGCGTGGGCGTGCTGGCTGGCAACCCAGCCTTGGTGCTAGGCGCCAGCTGGAAGCCTTGGCAGCCAAGGCAGGCTGTCAGCCAGCCATGTGGCATGGTTAGCCGGTCAAAGGGAGGGGACCAAGGGGTCAGTGTTTGGCTTGGGGAGCAAGGTGATTTGGTCTCCCCCTTTAGTGTTCCTCACCTACTCCCTCCCTCCATGTGACACTTGGAGCTAGTTGATTGTCTTGCATTTTTATTTTGTTTTTGATTAAAATAAAATAGAGGAAAATGCAAATCTCCCACATTGATGGGAGAAGAGAGATCAAGTCTCCATTTCCTATAAAAACCCAAGTTTTGGGTTTGGGAAATATCACTTGAGTTGAACTCAATAAGGCATCTCCCTATAGGTGAGAAAACCTTTAAGTTCGTAATACTCTAGTCCTTTCTTGGTCTAGCCCCGAATAAACTTCGGGTAGAGGCCGTTCGGGTCGGGTCTCGAGGGTGGACTCCATCGGAGGCTCTCGCGCTTGCGGAGCTAAGGCTTTGAAGTCCGAGCTCTATAAGAGCGAAGCACGCGTCGAGGGTAAGAATGTCATTTCCTTATCTCGTTCTTTTGTTGTTTAATTATGTGATTGCATGCTTAGTTGCTTTTATTAGTGGGTGGGTCTTGGGCGGGTTTCTCTTCCGCGTAGTGTTGGACGCTACGAAACCCAACAACATAACCATAAGGTTATCATAACATTTTTGGACATAAACCCAAATCTAATGTGCATGGATTATAAAACTCTTTTAAAAATAATACTTGAATTTAAAATTATAGCTTTGAAATAGGTATTTATATTTTGGAAAACTAATAACCATAAGAAAATAAAGGAATAGGATTAAAGAGAATTGAATTTGCATTGGAAAGAATAGGCAGAACTTGCAGATGCTATAACTCCTTCAATATAACTCTGAATTGGGTGATTCTTGAACCTAACCTCATTGATTTTTTGAGAGGAACAATCTTCCGTGAAATAGAAAAACCCCAAACTTACCAAAAGTGCCCGAAAATTGGCTTAAAAAGTACACGGGCTGATTTTCTTTTAGAAAAGAGGAGAAGAAAAGTCAGAAAAGGTTGAGAAAAGAAGAGTAAGAGATAAGAAGAGAATTGAGTTTTGGTGTGAAGAATATGGGTATGCGGGGATATTTATTGGCTCATGAATAAAAGAATTAAGGTAAGATTTTGTAGGAAGAATTATGATAATTTTAGTTTAAGGAATTACTTGGAAAAGAAAGTTAAAGAATTTAGGAAAGTCTAGTTTATATGGTGATTAAGAAATGAAGAAATAAGGTAGATGCTTGATCATGAAATATAAAATGGTAAGTAGGCTTTGCTTGGGGAATAATCAAGAAAGGTTTAAGGTAAATAAATAAGATGATCAAATCTTTGTGAGATGGAAGATAGAAATTAAGGAAATAATAGAATTTAAGGAAGATAATTAAAATACAAAATTACCAAAATACTTTGCTCAAAATATCATATGGTGGCCGAAAATTTTGAGCTTTCCTAAGCTCATATTTTCAGACCCCAATGCTTAGTTTTTAGGAATTATTTTGCTAGATTTTAAGGATTAAAAATGATTGTCTAAATAATATTTTTTGTAGAAAATAATTAATTAGCAAAATATCAATTAATAACTAAATAAACTAACTAAGGAAATCAGATTTTTCTACACTTAGAGAATCCGAAACTCTTAGCTAAATAATTAGGAAATACGGCTCTTTTAAAATAAATGGAAAAAAAATATAATTTTTGCTTAATTAAAATATCCGATATATATAAATATATATAATCCAGTTTTTAAAATAAAATAAATGGATAATAAATCTTATCCAAAATCCAAAATAATAATTGAGTTTTGAAAATGTTTTTGGCGCCAAAATTCAAATATTATTTTGGCTCCGAAATTCAAATGGAAAATAATTTACTAAAAATCCTTTTTAGAAATAATAATTAATTAATTAATTAGAAAATATGTGTCAAAAATACGGGGTATTACAATCTACCCCCCTTAAAAAAAGTTTCGACCTGAAACTTAGCAAAAGAAATACAAAAAAATCGTTTTAAGTTATTGGGTCATGCACATCCTAATTAGAATCAAAGAGATACTCAAATTGCTCAAAAATGATTCAAAAAGCAAACGCACGAAACTTTATTGCACTCTACCATCCTTAAAAGGAGTTACGTCCCCGTAACTCGACCAACACATTAACTCATCAACTATATTAACACTTTATCAACAAGCATCAAGCCAAGTAAGGAAAACCAACAAGTTTCTCAACACATTACTATTCAATTCAAACATCCAAAAGAGCTTAGGTTTTAAAATGATTTGCTTACAAAAGTAGTGAGAAAACTCGTAAAATATTTTATGCATCATTCAAAATTTTAATATTGTTAATTTGAAGAAATTGTTGAAAACACTGTAATAGTCTCATATATTTAATTATAAGGTATGAATTGAAATCAAAATATTTAATAAAAGATTTTACAAGATTTATATATGAAAGTTTTCAATCTAAATAATTATTTAAAAACAAGGAATACAAAACTCTTACTTTGAAAATTGTATATTTGAAAATTCATTTTTGCATACTTGTAGTAAAATACTTAATTTAATAAAAGTTTTACATTTTCATAAAGAAACTCTATAATTACAATAATCACATATTCAACTTCATAGCAAAGACTGTCATGTAGGTACCAAGCATAAAAGGAACATATCTTATCTTCACCCTCTTATCGCTCGTAGATTAGTAACTTGTCTCAGGGTAACTTCTAAAAGTATTTACAATTTTCCCAACAATTTCATGAATCCTGCCTCCTGGTAATCCAACCTCAATACGTAATCATTAACTCTTGGTCACTTCAAATAATATTTCGCCTTTAAAACATTCAAAAACTCGATCATTTTCTCTCATAACTTCAAATTCCTGATCAATCTGGTTTATCTTTAATGCAATCCATTAAATAATTCAAATTGCAATCATTGATTCTTCCATCATTCATAACTTCTCTATATCAATTAACTTTGTCGTCAATCCCTTAGAGTAAAATCCTTTAAGTAACCATCCAAACAATCATTTCCTAGCTAACTTCATTAAATCCCTTCACATGGTATTATTTCATCGAAATAAACTTCAATTTTAAACAAATCCCTTTATCTCAAATGTTATTTCTTATACTTCCTTTCACTTCAATCGACTCAAAATCTTTAACTTTTTGTATTAAGTTCCTTCAAAATTCCAAGCATCAACAATTTTGCTTTTAAAAATCATCACAATACTCATCCTGCCAATATCGATACTTTCCACCTTTAGATACAAACGATCATAAATTAATCATGTTAATCTCATATCACAATTCATGTCTCCCAAAAAGGTATCCTTTACTTCAACATTTATGTAAAATCTTTAATTCATCATTACCATAAATAATATTTTCATGCTCAACATAAATCAGATTTCAAAAATTAGTGAAAACTTGATAACACAAATCCTCCAAATATTCATAATAATGACCTTTAACAATCAAAATAACTCCTCATTTATCCCATAGTAATCATCAAATCCTTTAATCTCAAAATAACAAACTCAACCATATTGACCACTTGTAAACCTTGCAAATACTTGCCACATATCACATAAACCATATAAGGTCAAAGAAATTAATCAATAGATTATATCAAACTTATATAAAATTCACACTTAATGGATAAACCAATACAACTTATTGAAATTCACAACAAACACAATCATTCCAAAATACGATTTTAATATATAAAAGAAATAATTCACATAAACCCATGTATTCCATATAAGGAAATTATATACCCATTCCAACATTAGGAACACTCATTAAATAATTCTTATTCCACCAATAATATTGGAATTCATATATTCCGTCATATAAACCAGGTAAATAACATATATACACACAATTCCATGATTTGCACATAAAATTAATTATTTCCAACTTCCACTTGATATAATCAAATATGTATCTTCTACCTTGGAATTAAAATATCGTAAAATTTAAACATAAACTTAGAATTCGAAAAATTATATATCTTATGAAAACTTCACATGGATTTGAAAATTCAACTGCTTTTATAATTCAACTTTTATTAATTAGAGTCACATAAAAGAATTCAAAACGTTTGAACCAATTAAAATTCTAGCAAAATAGAGAACATATCAAGTCATTCAAAGCTTTCACATTCACAATTATTCATTACGAACACACGCCCCTTAGGAACATTCCCTCCATTGTTACTGGTTCCAACTTGTAGTCCACTAGACTAAGGTGGCTTGAATAGGTTCTTACTCTCTTGAGTTTTCCCTACCTTAACACTAGATTCCTTCTTGAAACACTCATATTCACGGTGTCCCAGCTTTTGACAATAATGATAAGTCACTGGGTTACCTTCACAATCTTTCTCAGGGTGGTTTTTCTCACACCTTCTACAAAAATACAATCTCTTGGGTTTCTCACTGTTTTCCTTGATCCCCATTTCCTTGAACATTAATTTCTTGTCCATAATTTCCCTTCTCAAAGTCCCCCTTATTCTCCCTCCTTCCATTAAAACCTCCATTTCCCTGAGAATTCCCATTTGGCTTGTGTTTCTTTTCACCTCCGTGAACAGACTCGGAACTCTTTCTTTTTCTCCCTCAGAACTCTCAATCTCCCTTCCCCTAATCCCATACAAATTAGCAGCACGACCATAATCTTCATCCAAAGTTTTAAAAGTCACTTCCACTAAATTCCCTTGAAGGGTTAAGGTTAGGCCTTACTCGAACCCCTAGTCTTTGATAGTTTCAGTTGGGACAACTTCAGGTGCAAACCTCATTAGTTTAATGAATTTTTTGTAATACTCAATGATAGACATACTTCCCATCCTGAGATTGGTGAACTCCATACACTTTTGCTTCCTCAGATAGGTTGGTAAAACTTCTCTCTCAAGGCTTCCTTGATCTCTCTCCACCCAAAGTTAGGTTTCTTCATCAAATCATCCCTCCTTTGGGTCCACCATAAATCAGCTTCCTCCCTCAAGTAGTAAGCTCCATTATTCACCTTCAACTCACATGGGAAGTTGATGGCATCAAACAGCTTATCAAACTCCCAAATCCAATTTTCAAGACTGGTTGGATCCTCCTTTCCCAAGTACACGGGTGGTTTAGTTGCGGCTATTCTCTTGAAAGTTTCATTGTAAGAGTCCATGTCAGGATGACGGTTTCCTTGGTTCACCACTTGCATGATGTTTTCAGCTATGTTGGTTAACTTCCTAAGGACCTTGCCTACTTTGGAACCAGATCACTTATTTCCCATTCTCGAAGATATAATTCCTAGTTATACCATACTTGAAAATTAAAAAGGAATACACCATGAAAACACTTAATTCATTCCAAACACATAGAAAAATTGAAACAAGAATAACTTACTTAAGACATTTATTGAAAGCATATAAAAGTAATTCGACCACTTAATCTGAATTCTCATAATCAAAGTCTTCTTTGGAAGGATCATAATCTGGATCAGCATAGTTTGCCTTACCATCCACTCAATAAGCTTCAATAACTGGGCCAAATATAGTAGGATTTTTAGTTGGGTAAACTGGGTTGTAATCACTTGTATTTTGGAGCATGGCTTAAGCTTTTATTTGAACTATAAATTGGGCTATTGTGTGGGCTAGAATATCCACAAATTGGCTTAAAAGAAATAACCTTAGACCTTTGGCGAAGGTGGATGATACTTTAGGCTTGATAGTCTTTTATACGAATATGAAGCATCATGAACTTTAGGCCTTTTGCAATGTGAAAATTGGCTTTTGGGCTTGGGCGCCAACATGAGGTAGGAGCCTCATAACTTGGAGTAGGAGAAGGATAAGTATAATTTTTATGCCTTTCAAAAGGTGGTATGGATTCATCATTGGAGGAAACAAACTCCTTGTGAAGTCTTGGATAAACAAAAGGTTGTTAGAAGTTCAAGTAATGAAGTTGGTCAAATTCTTTCAAGGTTTGGTTCTCCCCAACTGTGGTGGTTTCACAACTCTTCTCCTAGGTTCACAATCACGTTTAATGTAGTACAACTCACTTTTGAATTGAGTCAAGGTTGCTAGCCACTTTCTCTCATGATGGTGCTTCTCATTCTCAAAACCTGTCATCCTTAACCACATCCCCATATCTCTTAAATAGAGGTTCATACTTTTTAACTTTAGGTAAATGGGTTAGAGATAATAGTACTAGCCATGGTGGTTGAGTAAAAACTTCAAGGTCAAGCTTCTCTTAAAGAGCTAGAGCACTGGTGGTTATTCTAGTCACAAAATCAATAATACATACTAATCCCTTCACATTGCAGAAACTCCTGCTAATTAGGGAAGAACTTCGAACTAGAAGAACAGTTAAAATCCCTCATTTTTTAGAGAGATAAAGAGAGGTAATTAGCTTAGCAAACCTACAAAAATGGTGATTGCTATTGTTTCATCTTCATTATTGTAGACTCTTTTTAATCCTAAGAAGAATGTCTTGGCTGCTATGCACAAGAGTTCCGTCGACCATCGTCTTCGCAAATATGGTTTGGTTCCTCTTTCTCTCTCCTCTTTTTTGATTGATTTTGACCTAATTTTGTGATTGATTTTTATAGCAATTATGTGTTTTTGATGGAGTGAATTTGGGTAATTTTGTTTTGCTTTTGAATCTTGGTGTCCTGTTGGTTTAATTATTTTTTGCATGTGATGTTAGGTGAGTTTGATTGGTTTCCTTTGCTGCTTGAATTCGTTAAGTGAGCTTGATTGGGTTCGTAAAGTGATTTTTGGGTTTTATTTAGCTGTGTTTTATTTAATTGGTGGATGTTCTGTCTGTATTAAACCAGCGTTATGCTTAAATCTTGCAACTTTATTCTCACTACTTGCATGTTTTAGAAATTCTAGGCAAGTAAGATTAAGTATACATGCCAAGAAAATTCATTTTGTTTTAGGGTTTTGCAGCTTTTACTGGAACTGTTATTGTTTATGTTATTGTTCAGGTATGATATTTGATTTGCATTTGTTTATTGTGGTATTTATAATTATAAGAGAGTGGTGTATCGTAATATGCGGTTTTTAGTTTTTGATGGAGAAAATCCATGTAATAGATCATGAATTTAACTGATGAAATAGATCTAAAATTCTAAATCTAAATTCATACCTAAATATGAATAGATTACCATTAAATGCAATTATCAAATATTTACAGATTAATAACTAGGCAATTTTGCTTTGGGTAGAACCTGGTAATGCGTGGGCTACGTGGTAGATTATAAATGGTTATTGCAGCTCGTAGGCCAAATCTATTGCTGGCTTGTAAGTTTAGGTTGTGATGTTTGTTATTACTCATCAGTAGATTGTTAATTTAAAATATGACACATTTTCTCATTGGGTCTTATTCACACGGATGTATGTGGGCCAATAAGCGCGGTTCAGTGTTAAAATAGCTCATGTCGTCTGTGAATGTGATAAAATAGCTCGTAGCCCAAGCGTGTCGACGACAATTCTGCACTTATATAAACTGCACTACAAAGTGAAAGCTTTGACCCTCCAAGCTCATCAATCCAGCGGAAGGACTACTCAAAGGATGGCATAAGACCATGAAGATGACTACACCATGTGGGAGGAAGATATCCATAACCACGGGAGAAGGACCTTTGTTTGATGAGTCCGAGTTGTCTGAGTCAGAGTATGAGTCTGAATTTGAGTCTTCTATTGTTGAGTCTTCGAAGTCCCTTGTAGTTGCACCTCCCACTATCTCACCTAGCTTAGCACCTACCCTAGAATAGTTACTAGTCAGGTCCCATCAGACCTTTCTCTTTTTGATGTAATGATTCAAGAATTAAATAATATGTCTTCTTCCTCTTACTCCTCGTGTTATTCCCTCACCCAAGATGACAAGCATTGCTTTGCTAATAATGAAAATGACAAAGAAATAATTAAAGCAATGGAAACACTTGAGAATAAAACAGCAATAATCGAAGAAACTGAGACAATTAATATATCAAAATATCCCACCATTAAAAGAGAAGTTATAATTAGCTTAACTCTAAATAATGAGGAAAGTATTGGACTGATAAAACTACTTGTAGAATTCATTGAGGTCTTTGCTTAATCATACGAAGATATGCCAAGTATAAGCAGAGAAATTGCTCAACACACTATACCGTTAATTCCGGGAATGAAACCTGTAAAACAAAAGTTGCGTCGAATGAAACCCGACGTAGCACTTAAAATAAAAGAAGAAGTTCAAAAAAAAAAACTGCAGGTTTTATCAAGGTATCCAAATATCCAGAATGGGTCGCCAACGTGGTACCAGTTCCCAAGAAGGATGGTAGAGTAAGAATGTGTATCGTCTACTGGGATCTCAATAAGGGAAGTCCAAAGGACGACATTCCTTTACCACACATTGACATCTTAGTAGATAACACATCCAATCACGCACTTCTCTCATTTATGGATGGGTACACGGGTTATAACCAGATTCTCATGGTAGAGGAAGACACGGGGAAAACAACTTTCATAACACCATGGGGCACTTACTACTATACGGTAATGCCATTCGGGTTAAAGAATGCGGGTGCCACGTACCAAAGAGTATTAACTGCCTTACTCCATGATATGATGCATAAAGAAGTCGAGGTGTATGTGGACGATATGATTGTGAAATCAAAGGATTGCCCTAGACACCAAGTAGCCTTAAGAAAAATCTTTGAAAGGCTTCGAAAATACAACATGAGGCTAAATCCTGCCAAGTGTGCATTTGGGGTTACCTCAGGAAAGCTTTTAGGCTATGTCATTAGCTCTAGAGGAATCGAGATAGATCCCACTAAAATCAAGGTAATCATGTCCACGCCACCACCTAAAAGCGAGAAGCAAATTCGAGGATTTATTGGCTGGTTGCAATACATAAGTAGGTTCATATCAAAGCTCACCATGATATGTGAACCAATTTTCAAGAAACTCAAGAAAAATGTACCAGTAATATGGGATGATGAATGTCAAGAAGCCTTTGATAAGATCAAAGCCTATCTTGCAAACCCTCTTGTATTAACGCCAGCACTACCAGGCATTCCTCTTCGCCTATACTTGACAGTCACCGAGGAAACAATGGGGGCTATGCTCGCACAAGAAGTGGAAGGAAAGGAAAATGCCATCTACTACTTAAGTAAGAAGATGCTTGAGTACGAAGTTTGCTACACACCACTTGAAAAGTTGTGTCTCGCACTTGTGTGTGCCACAACCAAGTTAATACATTACATGCTCGTCCATACAGTCTATGTGGTATCTCGAATGGATCCCCTTAAGTACCTCTTTGAGAAATCCACACTTAATGGAAGAATATCTAGATGGGTAGTGAACTTAGCTCAATTCGACCTAAGATTCATGCCCAAAAGGCTATCAAAGGATCCGTGGTCTCTGATTTCTCAGTAGGCTTTCCAATTGAGGATTTAACACCAGTGCAAGAGAACGACTTTCCAGATGAAGATTTGATGGTCACTGAGGATGATACCTGGACATTATAGTTTGACGGTGCATCCAACCAGAAAGGGTGTGGTGTAGGAGTCTTATTAGTATCACCTAAGGAAGAACATGTCCCAATCTCAATCAAGCTTGACTTCGACGTTACCAACAATGCTGCAGAATATGAAGCATGTGTGGTAGGCCTCGAAACAACCTTGGCATTAGGAGTCAAGAAACTTCTGATATTCGGAGATTCGTCTTTTATCATCAACCAAATTTCTAAAAGATGGAAAGTGAGGAGTGAAAGCCTAGCTCCATATGTAACCTATTTGGAAACTCTCACTAATCAACTTGAAAAAGTAGAATACACATATCTACCAAGAGAAGAAAACCAATTTGCTGATGCCTTGGCAAGACTAGCTTCAATGGTTAGGATTCCTAAGGAAATCGAGCAAATGCCTTTAACCATAGAGAAAAGGCATAAGCCTGCCTATATTCAAGCTATTGAGGATGAAGAAGTAACCCAAGAAGAAGAAGAAGAAGAAGAAGAAGAAGAAGAAGAAGAAGAAGAAGAAGAAGAAGAAGAAGAAGAAGAAGAAGAAGAAGAGCCTTAGTATACGACATCCTCAATTATGTCACCAGAGGGGAATATTCACCTAATGTTGACAAAAGAGCGAAGCGTGCTTTAAAACTCGTAGCTTCACAGTATGTGCTCATAAACGATGAACTTCATAAAAGAGTACCTAAAGGTAGAGCTCTCCTATGCGTAGGCAAAAAGGAAGCTCAAAGAGCGATGAGGATCATTCACGAAGGAGTATATGGAACACACATGAATGGTAAAATGCTAGTCCAGAAAATCATGCACCAAGGATATTACTGGACTACCATGTACAGAGATTGCCATCATATGTGAAAAGATGCACAAAATGTCAAATATATGCCAATTTGCAGCATGTTCCCCCATCTCTCCTTTACACCTACACATCTCCATGGCCATTCTCAACTTGGGGAATAGACATCATTGGAAAGATTACTCCCCCTGGAACAGGAGGTCATGAATACATTCTTTTGGCCATTGATTACTTCAATAAATGGGTTGAGGCAGTATCCTACGCAAAACTCACCGCAAAACATGTATCACTCTTCATTGAAAGGAACATCATATGTAGATACGGAGTCCCACATGAAATGATAAGTAACAATGGAACTCACTTTCAAGCGGGGTGTGAAAACCTACTTAAAAAGTATGGAATTCAACATCACCACTCCTCTCCATTTAGGCCTCAAGTAATGGAAGCAGCCAATAAGAATTTAAAAATAATCATTGAGAAGATGACAGAAAACTACAAGGATTGGCCTGAAAAACTCCACTTCGCTCTTTGGGGTTATCGCACGTCAATTCGCTCATCCACAGGAACTACGTCGTTCTCCCTAGTCTATGGAATGGACGCCGTACAACCTATAGAGCTAGAAATACCTTCGTTACGCATAGCATTGGAAAGTAAACTTGATGAGGTCGAATGGACAAGGGCACGGTATGAAGAGCTAATTCTACTCGATGAAAAACGACTAGAAGCCTTACATCATGCCCAATGTTATCAAACTCGCATGGTTAGACACTTTAACAAAAAGGTCAAGACAAGAAACATCAAGGAAGGAGACTTGGTGTTAAAAGCACTTAGAAAGAATGTTCTAGACCCAAGAGGCAAGTTTAGGCCTAATTAGTCTGGACCATACATCGTCAAAACTATCCTGTCGGGAGGCGCAACTAAGTTAACAGACATGGATGGTAACGAATTCTCAAACATGACAAATCTTGACCAACTCAAGAAGTTTTACCCATGATTTAATCGAGTTTTATACTCAAGATAGTTACGTTTGACCTGATTCCTAAACAAGGATACGTAGGCAACCCTTCCGTAGGGTGCAGCCACTTTAAAAATTCAACGAAACCCTGCCTTTGATCGCAACACAGAATTGCAAATAAATCGAGCATCTCAACAAAGCAGACTCCATCGCGCCGCGTTATCATGTCGCGATGAACCTATCGCGCCGCGATGAAAATCGATTTTTGCTGTTTCGGAGCTGCGATTAATTGCGACAGTTTTAGATTATTTCGAGGATTTTTCGACTACTCGGATTGTTTTCAAAATTACTCAAGTTGTTTTCATTACTTAAAACAATATTTCTAATAAAAAGGAATATTAAAAATAACAAAAGTTAAGAAGCTAGAATTGCATTAATAATTGAACTAAACTCGAAAGTACATTATTGATGATTTAAAAGCTTGAAATTAAAATTAACTTTGAATTAAAAATTGTCTAATTGACATTAAAAGTAAAGCAATGCTAAAATATTTCTTCTCCTTTCGAACTCTTTTCCAGTTCTTGTCTGAATCCTCTTCATCCTCTAGTTCCTTTACCAATATAGAACCATTAGATGATCGAACCGACACCTTAGAAGAAGAAGTTTTTCCTTTAGCAAAGACCCCTACCTTCTTCTCAACCCAAGCCTTCTTTTCTCTTTCTATGGGATTAACCTTCCTTTTCTCTTTACCCTTTACAGCACCTTTCTTCTTAGGTATTATAGGAGTTTTGAATTCAACTTTTGAACTAAGACGATCTTTAGGAGGAACCTTCTTCTCACCTAAGAGATCTTTTATGTTTGTCTTCTCCACACCCTTAGAACTTGTGTTTCGAGCATTGTTTTTATCCTTTTAGTTTCTCCCTAGTAACCATTGTTTGAATTCCCTAGACAATGGGGGAGGAATTTTGTCAGAAACAACGTTCCATAGGGGTCTAGCGTACCAATAATCGTCAAACCTTTCAACATTCTTCGATACATGATACGCATAAGGTCGACGATGATCGCCGGAAGGAATGGTTTGAGCAAGACCATACTGCCTCATCACTCTAGAAGGGTAGTAGAAAGTTAATTTTGACAAGCTCGGAATATGACAGGAAGGTCAAGTATTAACTCCAACCATCTTCTCAATTTTCCACCAAGGAATGACTTAATTGATGGAGAAGTCGCGAGTTTCAAAGATTTTACTCCACTCCCGCCGTCCCATCTTTAAAGAGAACCGCTTCCTCCTTCTCACAAGGCAATTAAGAGTATACTTCTCGATGTTATCAGGAGGACTGATCAGTCCAAGTCTTTCCATTAGCTAAATCTGCAAGAATAGAAACAAAATTGTTATTACTTTACAAAATTAAATATATTTTATTTCTGTAATTAAAAGTATTGATTTTCTACCGTTAATAATATTGGTGATCCTCAAGGTGGTGCTTTGGGATTCTTTTTCAATTCATCTAAGCTTAACATTGTTTCTCCAACAATTAAATGCATTGGATTTCTTCCAGCATCAATTTGTTCCATAACAGACGCTAATATAGCTTGACCCATATGGATACTACCACTAGTAAGCAGAAATTGGCTAAACATGCAGAAAAGAAAGGCTCTTCTTCTATGTATGTGAAAAGAATTAGACTTAGGTCTATTAAAGAAAAAAAATGCAAATTTTCTTAAATAAACTTCTTTTCCATATACTATAGATTTTAAATTGGTTTCCCTAAGATTATAAAATGCTCAAAACCTTTGTAGTAATATTCATATACTGTGGGGATTACTACAAGGTCTAAAGAGGGAAAACCAAAAATAGCACCAAATTCTTCCGGCAGGGGGCTAATTTCATCGTTTCCTAGCCTAAAACAATGAGTGTTGGAGTCCCAATATTCTATAGCGGTGTGAAGTAAATCCCTATCAAGGTATACCCCTTTAATGCCCAATAGACCACCCATATTGAGAAAGTCAAGCTCTTTCCTCTCACTAGCGGTCAAGGATCGACACCACTCACGGGTTATTTCACAAAAAATCCTAGACATGATTACTAATTTATGAAAACTAGAAGAATTTAGAAAGCTATGACTCAAATTATGCTGAATATGGCGTATTTGGGGGATTTTTATAAGCAAAATTGATGCAGAAACCGAATTCTATTCGGACTGGAACTTCCTAGATCCATCGTGTCGCGATGAACCCGCCGCGGCCGCGATAAGCCTATCGTGCCGCGATGGAACCTGACGCCCGTGATATAAAAAGCGCGTCCTGATTTATCCATAGATTTGAGGATTTTGTCCAAATCTTTTCACCCTTCCTACCTTATCCACATAAAATTCACCTATTCCTATGATAACCCAACCTTTTGATTTAATCCTAATTGATTTGGGAATTTCTTTTTAAGGAATCTCAAGTTAATTAACCTTAAACTTATTTTTGCCTCATTTTCTTTTTTTCATTTTTCTTTTTGGGGGAGAAAGTCGGATACCCTCCAATGATAATAAAAGTGACAGAAATTTTGCGCAAAATTTGTCACAGATCACACACGCACATGCACATAAATAATTGTAAAAATGAAAAAAAAAAGACTAAAAGAGTACATAAATAAAGTCTAGTATATACATGAGTCTAATAAGAGTCAATAAAATGTACGAAACAAAAGCAAAGTCTAAAATAGTCCAAAAGAAAATAATGCAAGAGCAATTACGGCGCAGGAGGACGCCTCGCTCCTCTCTCTCGAGCCCTCTGGCCTCGAACGAGTGCGTGACCGAGGAATAGGCTGAAATAAAAACAAAGAAATGCAAGTCATGCATAAAAGGCAAAATAGATAAATAAAGGCAATTGCATAAAGACATACCGGCACAACATCCCCCGTACGTCGACACGACGCCCGGTGGCTCCACCACGCAAGCTGGTAACGAAACGCATCCATGGAAGCTGCCATCCACGTTACCACCTCGCGAGAAAACTGCAAAAATCAGACAAGGTTAGAAAGCGAGAAAAATACGTATACCGAATAAAAGAGAAGGGTGAGAACTCACCCATGTCTGATGACGAGGAATAGATCGCTCCACTAGTCGCCACTCCTCCAGGGCTGGCGGGATCATCTCCTCGATAGGTCCATGAATCCCCTGATAAATAATGGACATGTGTGGGGGCTCAAACTCCTCAGGCTCCTCTGACTCCTACAAAAGTAAGATCCCATAGTTAAACACTGTATAGACCTGTCGTTTCGCGATACCTCCGTTGTTACCACGTCAGTCTTTGTGGGTCCCACGATTTGATTTTGTGGTCCATATTTATCCATTTGATCTTTTTTTGTACACCATTAAGCCTTTGAGTCTCACGATGAGCAATTGATTTGATTAGTAATCGGCCCGAATACGATTTTGATTGATGATCGGCCAGATGACAATCACCTTATTGATGAGCATGCTTAAACATTGGCAAAGCATATTTGATAAGCGCCTAAACATTGTCTCATTACACTTAAAAACGCCTAAGCATTGGCAAAGCATATTGCAGCTAAGCATTGGTTAAACGCGCCTAAGCATTGGCAGAGCATATTGCACCTAAGCATTGGTTAAACGCGCCTAAGCAATGGCTGAAAATATTACACCTAAGCATTAGTTAATCTTGCCTAAGCATTGGCGAGATTTGAGGATCGCTAAGCGTTGTGATCTTCGACGGCTCTCCCTAGGATGTGGAGGCTGTCAGCATTAGTTAATCCCGCTTAAGCATTGGCGAGGTTTGAGGGTCACTAAGCATTGTGATCTTCGACGGCTCTCCCTAGGATGTGGAGGCTGTCAGCATTGGTTAGTCCCGCCTAAGCATTGGCGAGGTTTGAAGGTCACTAGCATTGTGATCTTTGACGACTGTCCCTAGGATGTAGAGGTTGTCAGCATTGGTGGGTCTTGTCTAAGGATTGACGAGATTTGAAGATGGCGACACACTGCGGTCTTCGACGATGTCCCTAGGATGTGGAGATTGTCACCTTAATTCAAAGATGGCAAAGCACTGCCACCTTCGACGATATTCCCTAGGATGTGGAAGATTGTCACTTCAAATGGAGATAGTGAAGCACTGCTACCTTTGACAGCGTTCACTAAGATTGTGGAGGTTGTCCCCCTTGATTTGCAGATCGCGAAGCACTGTGATCTTCGATGACTCTCCCTGATAATTTGGAGGTTATCACTTTGATTTAAGAAGATGGCAAAGCACAGCGATCTTCCATAGCACTCCCTGATAATTTGGAGTTCGATTTTAGCAAATTGATGTCGCACCCAGAGGCGTGCACCCGACGGTGCAAGATATGCGTTTCGAACTCCTTTATTTGTGGAACTAACGCTTTTCTACAGCTATCGACGTTAAAAAGAATGATTTAGGATCGTAGAACGTTCTGAATCATTCTCCGTCCTTATCGAGCTACTTTGACTTTCGTTTTCAAAACTTACGTTTCTCCAAATTCAGTCAAAGTGGGGGCTTCTGTAGACATCTGATTGTGTCTCCCCAAAAACCAAACCCAGTGATGAGTGCCTTTCACGTTTTTTATTATCGAGTTAGGTGAAGAGTTGAAGAATCTCTTGAATTTCCCTTTAGCCTTGACCATTTCTAACATTTCCCTAAATGTTTAAAACTAAAATCATTCATTTCGTGCCTTCTTTATAAAAACGTCCAAACCAGTCTATTTTGTTCCATAATCCCGGTCCAATTATTTCTTAGTTGGATGGGGCTTGAAAAGTTCTTTCCAACGATATATTATAAGCCCAAATCTGAGTTATAACGAAGAAGTTATGGCCAAAATACTAAATTGAGCCCAAACCGAGCCTTACTTTCGACCCAATGATCATGTGGAGGGTTCATTAACCTTAACCTCATTCCTAAACCAATTAGGATTTATTATGAGCTTCTAGAATCCTCTAAAAGGTTGTTTTTGATCCTAAATCTATTAGAATTTATTATTAGCTTCTAGAATCCTCTAGAAGGTTCTAATTTATCCAGTTTTTGAAAAGATAAAGACTTAAGAATTTTACATCAGATAAGACACTTGTTTTTTAATGATTTTAATTCTGATAAAATTAGAATACGTATGGAAATTCGATTAACCCAATTTGATTGGAAGTCGGAATCCGTACGGCTTCTATCTTCCAAAACCATCGTGCCGCGATAAGCTTGTCGCGCCGCGATAAAGCTATCGCGCTGCGATGGATCCTGTTTTACTCCGAGTCGGATTCTGACTCTTTTTTCAGAACTTCGACCCTCGTTTTTCCTTATAAATAGAGATCGTCTTACCCCGTTTTCATTCACCAACAATCATCATCTAAGCCCCTTTCTCTCTAAGCTTAAGCTTTTCTTTCTCTCTCTCTCTTTATTTCTAATCTTAGCCTAAACACATCCCAATACCTTCGTGATATCACACATCATACCTCCTTCACAAGCTTTGAATACTCCAAGCCATCTCAAAGTTGCCTTCGACCTCAACGTGAAAGTTTGATAGTTCTGAAGGTTTGGTCCCTAATCTATATTTCAATTATTATTTTGATTTGTTTGATTTAATCTTTCTTGAAGTTTACTAACATGTGTATTGTTTTGATAAAAAGAGATACGAGGCCTCAAAGTAAGTAATTCGATTACTTATTTATTCCTTTGATATAGAAATCATGCTTAGGATGTTATCTTAATTCTTAGTATCATGTTAGGATGCTTTTGTGATTTATAGTATCATGTTAGGATGTTTGTTTTGATTCCTAATATCATGTTTAGGGTGTTAATTAATATTTCTAATGTCATGCTTTCTAGTATCATGTTTAGGATAAATCTTTGATCTTTATTATTAGTGCCATACTAGGGTTTGTTATTAATCCGTTTAGTATCATGCATAGGATCTTGCTATTTATAATGTTTTTATGATGTTATTATGATGATGATTGTTGTGTCAATTATATGTTGCTTGATTGTTCATGATTGATTGTTATTGCTTGATCACGCCCCTTTCTGCAGGTTTAAAGGGAATTTGTACTTGAAATCACGCCTAATAAGATAATTAATAATTTGATTTATGTTAATATGATTTTAATTCAAGTGATCGCTAATAATAGATTTGATTGTACATTGATAATCAACCAACATAGATTAAATATGCTTAGGATTAATTTGTTGTATGCATGTTGATCCAAAAGCGCACATGAATATCATAAGAATTAAGTAGAGGCCGGTTTAGGGCGGGTTCAATCTCTTTTAGGTTGGATTCATACCATCATCCCCGAATATCCAATCATGGTTTCGGACCGCTATGGAGTTAGCGATCTTCGTGATCATGAATGGGGTGCAACCTTCACACCCGTGAACGGCTTACAAGTTCCTAAAACATGTTGGCGACTCTTTTATCTCTAGCTTCCTTCCCTTTGGACGCCACCATGCTTAAATGCATGATCACAGTAGGGCTCAAAGGTTGAGTTTGAAATATTCCCTACATCAAGTGAAACACAACAAGCACGTTGAGGCAATAGGAATCAGGAATATTGGAGATTGGCTTTGATTTCCCTGTTTGTGTGTTTTAATTAAGTTGTGGAGATCTTAATGTAAAACACTAAGTTAAACCATTCATTTATGGAGTAATTTAATTTTTTGCAAATTATTATTCCATTTCTATTTAGTTGTGGTTTAGAATTAAATGATGAGTCCATTCGATTTGAGAATATTTAAAATAGGGTAAGACAATGTCTTGGATAAAGAAACACCTATTAAGTGAACGTTGAATATCATATCAAAATTATCCCTAATCAAGGTCATTTGAAAGTTGGACGACTAATGACCACGTGAGATTAATGTGTAGTATGATTTATAGCACCTTTCTTGTGCTATAAGGACAAGAATGTCATAAATCATTTGCACAGGTATTGGTTTGGAACTGTACCAGATCAACCTATGAGAATACTTTAAGAGATTTAACAATCGTCATAAGTATATTACTCATTATGGCTATCGGAACCTCTTTCCTCAACCATGAGTATTGTAAGTTCTCTTGTTTGAGTACTAGTCCGTTTTGATGTTGTCAAATGTCTGCCGTACAAGGGGATTATAAAGGCAACACTCGGGCGTCTAGGGCCTCTTAGTAAGGGAAGAAAACAATGCAAGACTGGGAATGTCCCCCTATTAACAGTAGGGAACATGTCTTTGTTGTTTACAAGGCTTCTCGAAGAGCGAGACTGTGAAAATGCATGACCGTGCTCAGATGGATTTTAGAAATCAGTTTCTTATTGACAGTCGAACTCGGAAATTGAGAAACACTTCTGGACGTAATAAGGATGACGAAGAATCTTACCTTATAGTTCATGAAGAGACATTAAGTGACATAGGAAACAGGCTATACACAAACAACACACTTGTCCGGAAGGACAAGTGGGAGATTGAAAGGAATGGTGTCCTTCGAACAAGTGTATTATTCTGATAGAAGGTTCGGAATTAATTAGGAAAGCTAATTATCCAGTGAGGTCAAGTGATCCAAATGCCTAGCTAGAGGCCGCTTCCGATCAGTAATATTAATGTATAATTAATATTACGGTTTGCTCTTGACTGAACCCTTCGGGTCGTGTAACCGAACCAAAGCGACGTATTAATCCGAAGGATTAAATGAGTCGATAAAGATGTTACGAACTAAGACATCGAATTCCGAGCTTAGAGCGTCGAAGCCGAGCGTCGAAAGTCGAGTCGAATTTAGGAATCGCCGAGACGAAAAAATCAGTCAAACAACAAGTCAATACATAGCCGTAACCTCGCATTGGCCTAGCCAAGCGAGGGCTAGGCTATATAGGGCTGCTAGCCTAAACGCTAGCAAGGCCGCAAGCTTGGAAGCCTATGCGCATGCTGGCTGGAGCTTCCTGGCCGAGCTCGCGTGCTAGCAAGGCTAGTCGCACGCTAGCGCGCTGGGCCTCGCTGGCTACTGCTATTGCTAGCTAGCTCGGGCTGCTTGCCCAATAAGAGCAGCAGCACCCCGCATCACACAACAACTTCAGCGGGCTGGCAAGGGAGGCTGTTGCAGCAGCAGCGCCCAGCAACAAGCAGCCCGCATATGCGTGGCTTGCTGTTGCGGGCTAATGCGGCAAGGCCCAGCTGGGCAGGCCCAGCCGATGGACCAGGCGCCAGCATGGGTGCCTTCGTGCCCAAGGTGGGCTGCCAGCTGGCCGCTTCCTATTTCACCGATTTTATGAAAGGGGGTTTTCTTGGGGAGCAAGGGGAAGGTGGTCCTCCCCCTTGTGGTCCTCACCTAACCCCATGCTCTCCTTGTGCCACTTGTTGTTTGATGATTACCTTGCCATCTTAATTTAATTTAGAATTAAATTAATTCTTTCTTTTGGCATTTTACTAACTATCCCACATTGAAAGATGATGGGAATTCTTGGGAACAATTCCCTATAAATACCAATCATTGGGTATTGTGAAATTCACTTGAGTTGGTGAACTCTAAGGGATCTCTGATAAGTCTATTTTAGATATATATTTATTCCCCGTCCCAATGGTCATAATTGTGTTTATTTGAGCTCTACGGAGCTACTTTTGTTACTAATATGCGTTTTCTAGTGTTTTCGTAGATTTGGTATTGTTTTATAGGAAATTGCAGATTTGGAGCATATTCCTGGATTTATTGGATCCACTACGAGCATTGGATTAAGGTCGCATTTATATGACCACATTCCGAAGCCCAGGACCGGTTAGAGTCATCAAATTGTTGATTAAGGGCCCGGCGAAGAAGAAGAGTCTGGGGCAATGGACCATGTATGAAGAACCCAAAGAGGACATGCGAATTGGGCTAAGAAACGACCATTTTGAAGAAGTCCAAGCTTTCCCGGGCGGGCGAGCCCTCACCCAAAGGCGCACCCGACCGGGCGAGATGCCGCCCGACCGGGCGCGTGTTTCTAAAGGAGTTTAAAGATATAATTTGTTTTATCTTTTTAGCCAAAGTATAAATGCGATTTATTTTAGGAAGTTAAGAACGTTTTTTCACTCTCTTTTTACTCAAATTACAGATTATTATTAGTTTAAGCTTTTGTTAATACTCTTACTTTCTCTCTCTACACTTTCTCTCTCTACACTCTTGAGTTTTATGCAATTTATTATTTCCATTAATTTTGGTAACGATTTCTTCCCTCTTTACTTTCAGTAATTTAATTGCTTTGATTTAATTATGTCTTGCTTTATTGCTTTGATTAGTGGAGATTTAATTATGTGTGAGTAGTTTAATTCTAGGATTTGTGGGATCCATAAATAATATGAAGGGGCAATTTATTATTTTTGATTGTTCGTTAATGCTTTGGTTAATATCCTATTGATTGATTTACTGCTATGCAATTAGATTAGCGCTGGTTTAATTGTATGAGTTATGCAATATTGATTCGAGATTCAAGAGATGAGAACTGATATTTAGGCTTAGTTTCAATAGGCAGTTTAATTTATAAATGGTTAAATTAAGATTCGAGATGTGCGATTTAATACCGCTAGATTAATTCTATGATTGTAATACGTAGCGAAAGCCCTTTACAATTTGATTAATTTATGCATTATTAGCTGATTGTTAAGTTTTACCCTAGAATATTATTTATTGGTGAACCTATACCCTAGGCCTTTTATTATTGATTCCCTCCTTTATTCAACTTGTCTTAGTTTAATTATTAGTTTAATTCTTATTAAAAACAAATTGGTTACTTGATAATTCAGATTATATTAATTAATTAAGAATCGAAAGACTTGTTTCCCTGTGGATTCGACCCTAATTCCCTATCTATTTTAGTTAGTGGTTTTAGGGATTACTTTTGATTAGGTGATACGACTAGAACCTGTCAAAATTTTGGCATCGTTTCCAGGGAAACGGTTTTATTTTTATTTCTGATTATTTTTGTAGTCTAAATTATTTTCTTTCGTCTTAGAGAACGCAAGTTCTTTGGGGCAGTTTCTCATATCTGTTTGTTTAGTTTTGTGTTTATGCCCAGGAGTTCTAGATCAGGTTACATTCCTTTTGACCTTGAAATCGAAGGTTCTTTTCATAGACAGAAGAACCTTTTTAGACAGGTATAAGCTACTTCCGAGGGTATTATACCTTTAGAACCACCATCTGATTCTAGTGACACAGAAGTCCATTCAGAACCAGAATCAGAGATGACGGACCAACCACCTCGCAAGCTCAGCGATTGTTCGCAGCCGTCCCTGGCAGATTTTCCACATCTTGCTCCTACACCCGATCTCGAGGGAGTAAAGTTCGAGATTAAACCCTAGTTTATCACCATGATCGAGAGGAAGCAATTTAGCGGAGCTAAGGGTGAAGATCCAAATCTTCACATCTTGGATTTTTTCTAATATTGCAACACCATTAGACAAACTATGGGGTCACGCAGGACCAAATCAGGGAGATTCTTTTTCCTTTCTCTTTATGTGGTAAAGCTAAATTATGGTACAATGGACTGAATAGAACTGCACTTGGTATTACTGACTGGGAAACTCTTGTTTTGAATTTTTATAACAAATACTATCCTGCAGAGAGAACAGCTTTGTTAAGGAGTAAGATCCTAAATTTTTCCCAAGAAACGGATGAATCTTTAAATGAAGCTTGGGAACGATGTAAGGATTTGCAGAGAGAATGCCCTCATCATGGGCTAGCACAGTGGCAGATAATCCAAGCCTTCTACAATGGGATTGGATATAATTCAAGAATGATTTTGGACTCTGCAGCTAACGGAAGATTTATGAATTTAGATGTGAATATAGCGAGTAATGTTGTTGAAGAG
Source organism: Chenopodium berlandieri (assembly GCA_034703905.1). Taxonomy (NCBI): domain Eukaryota; kingdom Viridiplantae; phylum Streptophyta; class Magnoliopsida; order Caryophyllales; family Amaranthaceae; genus Chenopodium; species Chenopodium berlandieri. The sequence continues at coordinate 8,922,788 of CM068285.1, forward strand.
ATGGCTATTCATAATTCCCAATATGGGAATCCAAGAGGATTTGCAAATAAGGGAAAGCACCAAGTTGATTCTATATCCTTTTTGCAAGCAAACTGACTGCTATTAGCCAGAAACTAGACAATATTAATAATTCTAATTCATCTTCCGTTGTTAATGTTTCCGCTATTGGTACTAACTCTGCGATAAATTGTGAAAATTGTGGTCTTGTAGGTCATTAGGCTCAAGAATGCACCAGTTCGCTTGAGAAGATTAATGCTTTTCAAACCTATAACCAAACTAGTCCATACTCTAACACCTACAATGCAGGGTTGAAAAATAACTGGCATATGTCGTACAACAGTACGAATATGCCTAACCCCCCACCACAGGTACAAAAACCGCAGAAGAGGTACTACCAACTCCACATCAGATACCACAACAGACTGTTACTCCTCCCCCTGATTCTGGTTTAGCAGAAATCAGAACGATGTTAGTTAATATGCAAAACAGATGCAGGTTAGAGATGCGCAAATTGATTCGATTCTAGCTCATAATAAAATCGTGGACAATCAAATTGCGCAACTTTCCTCTGCTCTACAAACTCGCCAGCAGGGAGCCCTACCATCGCAGTCGATGCAACCTACAGATCACGTGAATGCAATTACGCTAAGAAGTGGTTCAAATTACGATGGGCCTTCGATACCCAAAGATGATGAACCTATCATTACAAAAATTGCTAATCCTGATTCTGTTACACCAAATATTGTTGTTACTAACCCTGCAGGGCTCCAAAATAAAACTAACTCTTATGATAATAAATTGCAAGGTAAAACTCAAGACAAGAGTGGAGATGTGTAGAAACCAGTTATCAAACTATCATTCCCAAATAGACATCTTAAGAGTAAATTGGATAAGAAGTTTGGTAAGTTTCTGGAGGTTGTCAAGAATTTGCAAGTAACATTTCCTTTCACAGAATTAATTACTCAAGTTCCTGCATACTCTAAATTTATGAAAGAGATCTTGACCAAGAAAAGATCTATTAATGAGGTAGAGACAGTTGCTTTTACTGAAGAATGCAGTGTTATATTACAGAATAAATCTCCACCTAAACTAAAATATCCGGGTAGTTTTTCTATTCCCTGTCATATTGGTACTCTGATGATCGATAAAGCTTTATGTGATTTGGGTGCTAGTGTAAGTGTTATGCCATTATCTGTGAGCTCTAAATTAAATATGGGTAGATTAAAAGCTACCAATAGTACTTTGCAAATGGCTGATCGTTCTCTTAAATATCTTTTAGGTATTTTAGAGGATGTACCTGTTAGAGTAGGTAAATTTTATATACCTGTTGATTTTGTTGTTCTTGACATGGAGGAAGATTTGCAAATTCCAATTATTTTGGGTAGACCATTCCTTCATACTACAGGGGCAATAATAGATGTGAAAAGTGGTAAACTTACATTATGTGTAGGGGATGAAAATATTATTTTTAATCTACATGATGCCCCTAAAAGCCCCATGTTGGAAGAAAAGTGCGATAGTATTGATGTGGTTGATGTATATAATTTTTCTAATAAGCCCCAAGCACTCGTTAGAAATCCCTTGGAGGCGGTGTTTTGTGTTACATCTTCCACAGGAAAAGCCACTACATGGAAGGATGAAGTGGATGCTATAGAAAGGGCTCTAAATAGTGTAGGGCTTGGGTTTGAAGATGAACAAGTGGAGAAAAAGGAACAAATTGAGAAAAATCGGACTCAAAGTGTTGTAGGGCGCCCGACCGGCTGGGTGAACACCCGCCTGACCAGGCGCGGGAGAAAGTCCGTATACGAGCAATTTCGCCCGACCGGGCGCGAGAGAAAAGAGGATTTTTGCCCAAAATTCGCCCGACCGGGCGCAAGAACAAAGGTCGAAAAAAGAGTTAAATTCGCCCTACCGGGCGAAGAGCCGCCCGACCGGGCGCGAGAGCGCGACAGTAAAACTGGCCAACTTCATAATGCCATAACTTTTGCGTTTCTTAACCGAATTTTGCGTGTGACCTATTGTTGGAAATCTATTCAAGTCTAATTTCCAATTCAATTGGAATCACTGCATTATCATTTGTATAAAAAAAAGTTTTGAACGAAATAGTGAGCCTGACTCATTTTTACCTCTTTTCCTACTAACATTTTGTTTCTTCTTGTCCAGAATTGTACCAAAGTGATGCATTGCAATGCTTGGGATGGTGGTGGATACTATTTTAATGATGAGGGTAGTCGCCTGGGTTACTTTCTTCCCTTTGAGCCGATGAGGACATTGTCTGGCTTGGCTTGGAGGGAATTTCTTGTATATATAGGATTTCTTTCTTTCCTTTTTCTTTTTATTTTATTTGGTATGCTTAGTTTAGTCTTTTTTATTGCTTTATAGTTTAGATTTTATTGCTTTTTAAATAAAAAAAAATACAAAAATACGATCCAATGAATGATAAATCATGCTTCCCTGTGCCCCATACATGAAAATTGTTTTGATTCTTGGTATATGATGATGAGTATTGTGGATAGGTTAGCCATGATTTGATGTTTGATTGCTTGGATGCCCTAGCATGCGTCAATTTTGTCCAACTATTTGTGGATTTGGTGCTTGGCTAGTTGATTTGGTTAGGAATGTGTGTTAGTTCCTGGTATGTCAATGAAGTTGAGTATTGGTTTATAACTTTGAGTAATGTTTGTATGACTCATTATTATGCACATTGAGGAGGACGAAGGCATTTGTTCTTTTAGGTAGCCTTCAGATGATATTAGATACATTTGTTCCCTTCTTGCTACTCATGTTGTTGCTTGTGCCCTTTCATTGTTTATTTAGCTACATTACAAGCCTATTTAAGCCCCATTGGTTACTAGTCCCAAGCTTGGCTTGGGGGAGCTAATAGTGAGTGAGGTGAGGGAGTTGTAGTGTGCACTTAATTTGCACAATGTGGGTGCATTTGAGAAGTTATTTATTTGTTCTTATTTTTGTGGATTGGAAAAAATTGAAAAATTATTGTTCAAAGTTGAAAATTTCCAATGTGAGATAAAAAGAAAAAAAAAAAGAGCAAATGAAAAAAATTGTTTCAGTGTTCAAGTGTTCTAATGAAGGTTGCTCAAAAGAAGAAAAAAAAAAGAAAAAAAAAAAGAGTTTAAAGTTTGTTTGTTCACTCAAGTTCTATAGTGTTATATTTTGTATATATGAGTGAAGTTGTAAGCATTGGAAAATTTGTGAAATATTGGATTGGTTGTTTGGTGAATTTTTGTAGAGTTGAGTTGTGTTGGAGATGATTTGGTCATTATTTAATTTTAACCTTGGTTTTATTTATTAGGATTTTGGCTCCCTTAAGCATGGCTTTACTCTCACATTTTCCCAAATTTATCCTACCTTTTACCCTAAGCCTTACATTACAAGCTTTGAAGACCTTCCGACCTTTGTGCATAGAGTTTTGTGAATGTGAAATTAGTTGTTTATCAATGCAAAGAATGATTTGATGTATTTCGAGTCGACTACTAGGTTGAGTGTATGTCTTTTAAACACACGAGTGCGTAAGTTGGGAGGGCATTGTTCACATTAAAGGGGTTGGATGGAGAGCGATCGAGTACATCTTTTACTCGCCACATAAATGAGAGTTGAGTGCGTGAGCACTAGTCTTGAATTCCATATACACTTGTGGTTCGCTCTACTTGACAATTGTTAAGGAGGATGAGTAGTTGGATGGATTTGATTGATTGACTTTGATGCATATTTGTTAGATTTGCCTTGAATCGATTGTGCTTGATTTAAATTATTTTTGGGGTGAAGTTTTGGTTTATTTATTCATTGCTTTGCTTAGGGACAAGCAAAGGTTTGGCTTGGGGGTGTTTGATAAGTCTATTTTATATAGATATATTTATTCCCCGTCCCAATGGTCATAATTGTGTTTATTTGAGCTCTACGGAGCTACTTTTGTTACTAATATGCGTTTTCTAGTGTTTTCGTAGATTTGGTATTGTTTTATAGGAAATTGCAAATTTGGAGCATATTCCTGGATTTATTGGAGCCACTACAAGCGTTGGAGTAAGGTCGCATTTATATGACCACATTCCGAAGCCCAGGATCGGTTGGAGTCATCAAATCGATGATTAAGGGCCCGACGAAGAAGATGAGTCTGGGGCAATGGACCATGTATTCAGAACCCAAAGAGGAAATGCGAATTGGGCTAAGAAACGACCCAATTGAAGAAGTCCAAGCTTGCCCTCGCCCGAAGGCGCGCCCGGCGGGGCGAGCCCTCGCCCGAAGGCGCGCCTGACCGGGCGAGATGCCGCCCAACCGGGCGCGTGTTTCTGAAGAAGTTTAAAGATATAATTTGTTTTATCTTTTACCCAAAGTATAAATACGATTTATTTTAGGAAGTTAAGAACGTTTTTTCACTCTCTTTTTACTCAAATTACGGATTATTATTAGTTTAAGCTTTTGTTAATGCTCTTACTTTCTCTCTCTACACTCTTGAGTTTTATGCAATTTATTATTTCCATTAAATTTGGTAACGACTTCTTCCCTCTTTACTTTCAGTAATTTAATTGCTTTGATTTAATTATGTCTTGCTTTATTGCTTTGATTAGTGGAGATTTAATTATGTGTGAGTAGTTTAATTCTAGGGTTTGTGGGGATCCATAAATAATATGAAGGGGTAATTTATTATTGTTGATTGTTAATGATTTGGTTAATTTCCTATTGATTGATTTACTGCTATGCAATTAGATTAGCGCTGGTTTAACTATATGAGTTATGCAATATTGATTCAAGATTCGAGAGATGAGAATTGATGTTTAGGCTTAGTTTCAATAGGCAGTTTAATTTATAAATGGTTAAATTAAGATTCGAGATATGCGATTTAATACCGGTAGATTAATTCTATGATTGTAATACGTAGCGAAAGCCCTTTACAATCTGATCAATTTATGCATTGATAGCTGATTGTTAAGTTTTACCCTAGAATATTATTTATTGGTGAACCTATACCCTAGGCCTTTTATTATTGATTCCCTCCTTTATTAAATTTGTTTTAGTTTAATTATTAGTTTAATTCTTATTAAAAACAAATTGATTACTTGATAATTCAGATTATATTAATTAATTAGGAATAGAAAGACTTGTTTCCCTGTGGATTCAACCCTACTTCCCTATCTATTTTAGTTAGTGGTTTTAGGAATTACTTTTGATTAGGTGATACGACTAGAACCTGTCAATCTCCAAAAGCGAGAAAACCTTAATTAGTTCGTAAACTCTAAGTTATTTTTTGGTCTAGTCCCGTCTAAGCTACGGGGTAGGGGCCGGTTCCGGTTCGGTGAGCGAGGATGTGAGCCGTTGGAGGTTCCGCACTTGCGGAGCTTGAAGCTTTCAAGTCCGAGCTCATTGAGTGAGTGAAGCACGCGTCTAGGGTGAGTTTCTTTCTCTCTCTTTCCTTTATGTGTTCGTGTTTTGTTTATTTGCATGCTTTTGTTTATATTATAATTATTATGCATGTGATCCGGTTTTTGTTTCCGGGTTTTGTTTCCGCACAGTGTCGGACACCGCAAAACCCAACAAAAAACTCAACTTTCTTTTATTAATATTTATAAAAATACTAACATTGTTATGAGTACTCAAAATAAAGACAAAATCAACATTCCTAAACTAGGTGAAGCAAATCCTGGGACTCCCATATGCTCATTCATGACTCCTCCTGAAAATATTCAACACTGCTTACCATTAAGGTAAACAGAGCGAACCAAAACAAATAGGAAATACAAATTAGCAAAATATGCTATGTACGATAAGTGCAAGATAAGTAAACTCAATATATTAGCAAACATGATTTTAAAATCAATCATGAAATTCCAATATTTATTTCAATAACTCAAACCTTATAATTCAAAACCAATTCTCAAGATTCTCAAAATAATTCCAATAGCTTAATAATAATTTGAATAATAATTCAAGTGATAAAAACCAATTCCTTTTTAGAACTCAATTCCTCTCCTAAGTGTGCACACCCCCCCAATTTAGTATCTTTATATTGAAAGGCTATCCTTGAAGAAAGACTCAGTCATACAAAGTCCAAAGTCTTATCAACCAAATCCGCATAGTGGGATTAATATAATCATGCTTGTAAAGCTTTGATAAATAATTCAATAAATCCTCAAAAAAATTCCTCCGTTGAATAATATCAACCTTTATAAATAAGTAATTCAAAACTCCTTTTTATTTAATTTAACATGCTTTTAAAATCATCCTTTAATAAATACTTGAGAATTAAATCTCATATTAATAACTTTTCAAAAATCAATAACTCTTCCTTTCAAGATCAAAACCTTTTATTTAATTATTCAACAAGCTTTTCAAATTAATTCCTTTATTTAAACATGATAAGTAATTGAAACCATTCAAAACATGATATTGAAATCAATCCTTCAAATATAAAACATATATTAAATCAATACCTCCAAACATACTTTATTTCATAAATCATAATTCAAATCAATTTAATTTAATCACAAATAAAATCATATAAAACATTCTATTCAAACCAATCACTTTCAAAGGTATCTAGCCACCTAAATGTACCTTGATTATGAATCTCAATCAGCACCTCGCACTTTCAAAGTTCAATCATGTATACACCTTGCAATTAACATAATCATAATGTTATCATAACATCTTTAGAAATAAACCCAAATCTAATGTGCATGGATTATAAAACTCTTTTAAAAATAATACTGTAATATAAAATTATAGCTTTGAAATAGGTATTTATATTATAGAAAACTAATAACCATAAGAAAATAAAGGAATAAAATTAAAGAGAATTGCATTTGCGTTGGAAAGAATAGGCAGAACTTGCAGAAGCTATAACTATTTCAATATAACTCCGAATTGGGTGATTCTTGAGCCTAACCTCATTGATTTTTTTCAGAGGAACAATCTTCTGTGATATAGAAAAACCCCAAAACTTAATAGAAGTTCCCGAAAAAAAGTATTCGGGCTGATTTTCTTTTAGAAAAGAGGAGAAGAAAAGTAGGAAAAGGTTGAGGGAAAAGAAGAGTAAGAGAAAAGAAGAAATTCAGTTTTGGTGTGAAGAATATGAGAGGTACGAGGGGGTATTTATAGGTTCATGAATGAAAGAATTAAGGTAAGATTTTGTAATTTAGTTTTTAAAATAAAATAAATGGATAATAAATCTTATCCAAAATAATAATTGAGTTTTGAAAATGTTTTTTGCGCCAAAACTCAATTATCATTTTGGCTCCGAAATTCAAATGGAAAATAATTTACTAAAATACCCTTTTTAGAAATAATAATTAATTAATTAGAAAATACGTCTCAAAAATACGGGGTATTACAGGCCTGCCCCACGCCTTTTTCAACAAAAAGGGAAAGATTAGCATGCCTCCTGTCAATCTAGAATCTAACAGGTTGCCTAGCAGCGATGTTGAGAGTGGTGTTACAAGCTTAACCACCATGGATTCTGCTATTGAGATGATGGTAGAGAGCCTTAAGGGGGATGATGATGCCACTAGTCCCCCTAACTTTCAGTATTCTAGACAGGAAAAGGACAAGGGATCGAGGAGAACCCATATCTATTTCAACAGATTAAGAGTTAATCAGTCCCTTAAAATTTTCGATTTGTCTTACTCAGATCTCAGTCAAGGCAAAGAACTTCAAAGTTCCTATAACCTTGTTCATGCCCACTAAGATGGTGGGCCCAGAAAAGAGGAATCGCGTCAGGAATTGCCAAAACGAAAAGGCCATGCGATTTATGGATGTCGCCATGGTCAACGATGTTGTTGGGCTTCCCAAGTCCAACACCGCTGTCGTTGAGAAGCTAGATGATCATATATCTATTTGCCTAACTTCTAGAAGCAATGAGGGTTCAAGTATCGAGGAGGGAAGTGAGAACCTGCGAGAGTTTTAACTACCACTAACATCGATGAAGTGGAATCTGTAGGTTCTAATGAAAAAGACCCCATGAGTTTTGAACCAGGCCAGGTGCAATCCTTTCCACCACTCTCTACTTTCAAGTTCTCTGCCTCGTCAAGGAAGCATGAAAGGCCAATCAGGTCAAGGGTGAAGAACGAGAAAGGTATAACAGGGTTTGTTTTTGCAGGATCAAAAAACGCAAGGGATCATGTGTGGAACATCTTATGGCTAGTACTAGTGATGAGTCCCCTCAACCCCCTCTTTTGTATTTTCAAGAAATCCACAATGTTTGCACCCCCAATCCCCTTTTAGCACTTGTATTAGTATGGTTAAGAGAGTCAAGTTATCTTATTGTAGTATCGAGTCAGTTGGGAGCTAGCTAGTAACCTTTTTGGATCGTTATAAAATAAATAAATAAATAAATAAACTTACTAAAATATTAGAGGATATGAACTACTCTATAACATGGCTTGGTGATTGATTATCACATTCACGCACATTTTTTTTTCCACTCTTTTTGAAAAGACTATATACGTGACAACATATAAAGTACTCAGTAATTGTCGTTAATCTCATTTGATTGCGTTCAAATTCAATTGATAATATGTTTTGCTTGCCAAAGAGTATAAATGTATAATTATTGTTTTATAGAATATGTAGGTATTGTAAATTTGTAATCCTTCAAATACATCGTATAATTTTTCACTAATTAATATTACGGAGTAGTAAATTATACTTATACTAATATGCTCATAAACGCATAAGCATATAAAATTCAAGATATTCCGTATTATTTGTTGAAATATTTATATATAATGTCTTCAAGTATAAGTTATTGATTTCTTTTATATACATTCGGGTGCATATAGAGGTACGTGTACTTAAGGGTACTTTTTATTTTTACTCATTTGATTTTTATATTTTTGCTCATTTTGAGCAGATTATACTCTTGGGTGGATCTTGCACCCGGTTTTTATTTAAAAAAATTTAGTTGATTTTGGATTTATTTATGTCTTCACCATATTGATTAATGTAATTTTGTTATGAAAATCTTGGCATGCATCACGTACATAGAATACTACTCTAGTATACATATTATTAGAGGTTATAGATTCAAGGACTCAAATGGTCAGGGAGTTACCTTTTTGTTAAGATTTGACTCATTTTGTATCTTTCAAAGCTAGATTATACGAGAGAGTATTTGAGTTTTAAGACCTAAATTCCCTGTTTAAGACCTAATAATATTAAGTTGGTTTTAAATCGGGTCAAATTATGTCAATTCCGTCACATCTTACAAACCCCCCACATTTCAAAAACAAACAAAAGTAAAAGTTGGAGCACAAATGCATGGGCAAAAAAACGTCACTGATTCAACTCATTAAAGGGTTAGTCATTTCCTCACCTATTTTTAACAGCAAGAGGGCTAATTTTCTTATTTTGTGAATTCAAGACAGCCTGGAAGAGTACCTGATTCTTCATTATTTCCAAGTTCCAAGAGAATTAAACATGTAAACCCCACAAACAATTAAAGAAATGCAATCTATCTTTTGGAATCACACAATTAGCAAACTTCATTAAAGCCAAATTAAACTTTATATTCTTTTTATAACACAAAATCTCTTAAATAAAACCCAAAAAAATCCCAGAAAACAAAACTATGGAAAATGACAAGAACAGATTCCCTGTTAATTTTATTGTAAAAAATTTCATCTTTTAACCACCATGCTTGGTTTACAGTAAACCGTACTGTCACTCTCTTTCAAGCTGTTGTTTCTATCTACTGCCCTGCCACTTCTTCTACTTGCTCAATCAGAGAGATAAAGAGAAAAATACCCCACTCAATAAATTCTGCTTGACTTTTCAAGTTTGCAGTCTCTTAAAGTGGTAAAAGAAACTTCCATGCTCAAGCACTACAATGATTTGAGGTAACCCCATAAATTCCAAGAATTTTATCTCTTTTGCTTTTGTTTTCCCTTTTGCTTGATATTACAAAAATCGGTTGTTGGTCGTTGGCTGTTTCACCTGACTTGTTTGACGGACTGTTGGTATTGTTTGTTTTAGCAAAAGGGTGTTTATGGTTGGAATTAAATAAGCATTATGTTGTTAAAAAAAAATTATTTGGATTTTTTTTTGGTTGATGGGCAGGTTTTTTTGATGATTGCATCTTAACCCAACAAGAAATTGGTTAGTTTTGTGGGTTTATTTAATGAAATGAGAATGGGTTATTGGAGCTTGTATTTAATAATCTCAGTCTCATTGAGTTTCTGCATAGTTGGTACTTCTCAGTTGCAATCCTCGCAAATTCAGGTGCTTATGCAATTAAGAAAGCATTTAGAGTACCCTGATGAATTGGCAGTGTGGAATGATAATAATGCTAATGTATGTTTCATGTCTCCGTCGACAAAAATTAATGTCACTTGTGAAGTAGATGTTGTTACTGAGCTTAGGATTATGGGTAGTAAGCCTTTCAAAGTAGGCAAATTTGTTGGGTATGCAATTCCAAATCTGACCTTATCAGATAGATTTTCAATGGATTCCTTTGTTGCAACTTTAGCAAGGCTTACTAGCTTGCGAGCTCTTAGTTTGGTGTCTTTGGGCATTTGGGGTCCGCTTCCGGATAAAATTAACAGACTATCTTCTTTGGAGTTTCTTGATCTTAGTTCAAATTTTTTGTATGGTTCTGTTCCACCAAGGATTGCCACAATGGTGAAGCTTCAAACACTAAGACTTGATGGTAACTTCTTCAATGAGAGTGTTCCAGATTGGTTGCATTCGCTATCCAATCTTTCGATCCTAAGCTTGTCAGATAATCACTTGAAGGGTCCATTTCCTGCTTCAATTGGGAAAATCAGGACTCTCAGTACTCTTGCATTGTCAAATAACAAGATTTCTGGGGGTTTGCCTGATTTGAGTAGTTTAAGTGGCTTAAAAATGTTGGATTTGAGTTGGAATGAACTGGACTCGGAACTACCCAAATTGCCTGGAGCTTTATTCATGGCATTGCTGAATAACAACTCCTTTACTGGTGAGATACCGCAGGAATTTAGGAAACTGAACCACTTGCAGCACCTTGATTTGTCACTGAACCATCTTCAAGGAAGACTACCCACCATTCTTTTCTCCTTGCCTAACATTAGTTACCTTAATTTAGCATCAAATGAGTTGAGTGGATCACTCCCCATTCATTTGGCATGTGGCAAGAAACTCGAGTTTGCTGACTTGTCGAACAACAGATTAATCGGCGAGATTCCCTGGTGTTTAAACAAAATTACTGCTCAATTTTATGGAAATTGTTTGACAGCCGGTGGAGTAAACCAGCATCCGGAGTCATATTGTGCCAAGATGCAGCAAAAGAAAAACAACTACTCAGCCAAAAGTGCATTAGCTTTAGTTGGTGTGATTGGAGGAATTGTTGCAGTGGTAGGACTTCTGGCTTTTGGAATCCTGGTGATTTATAGAAAATACTGCCCAAGAGGCTGTCAAGAACAGAGTTTGTTGCAGAAGCAAGTTCAGGAAAACAGTGTAACTGGGGTGACCTCTGAGATACTAGCAAATGCAAGTATGTCCGTAATTGAGTTTTGTGTTCCTTTTAGAATATTCAAATGTTTCTGGTGTTTATATTTGCCTCATTGTTCAGGATATATATCTGAAGTTTCTAAATCTGGCACACAAGGAATCCCAGCATGTCGAACATTTTCCATGGAAGAGCTGAAAGAAGCTACCATGAACTTCGATAAATCTGCCCTGATGGGGGAAGGTGCTAGGGGCAAGGTATAGTGTACTGTCACAACTTCATGCGTTTTTCATTCACTCAAATCCCAATGTCCCATGCTCACATCAGAACTATATGGAACCATATTTTTCATTGGATGTAGCTAAAAGAAAGAAACTCTTGTCAATCTGTAATTTGGGCGGTGTTCGGTTGAAACTTAACCCCCCCCCCCCCCCCCCCCCCCCCCCTCTTCAAATCTTTAGGGGTGAAAATAATTTTCTTTGGTCGAAAATATTTAATCAAAAAGATGGAAAAGATATTTCTTCAAGGGAGGAGCAAAAAAGCTTTTTTTATTTTTTATTTTTTTATTTACAGACAGAGAGAATATTTTTTCATCACCCTTTTCTCCTCTCTTCCATCTTTCTTCTTCATTTCCTAATATACTACATTACGGAGCCGCACAAAACAAAATGAAGTTTTAAAAATGAATCCCGTGAAATAGCATTTCTGTAGAAGATAATTCAATTCATATACTTGTATTTTTACTTTCTTTGGGTCAAACACAGCCATAGCGTCTGTTTTTTTTGTTGTTGTAGCTGCAGTAAACACAGCCGTAGGGTACTTAAGGATTAAAGTAGATGATGATGATGTATATTTTCCTTTTCGTTGCTCTTTTTTGTTAATTTTTTTGAAATAGATATAGGTTGCCATTTCCTGAACACTCATGAACATGTTTTTCCATTTGGATAACATCACAATTTTTTAGTCTGCCTAACCTGCTCTACTTTATTTCTCAGATGTATCAAGGAACATTACAGAGTAAAACCTTAGTAGCTGTAAGGTGCCTATCACTGTCAAATAAATACACCACTCGTAATCTCAAGCTTCGGTTGGACCTTTTGGCAAAGCTTCGCCACCCACATTTGGTTTGCCTTCTGGGTCACTGCATTGACACTGGAGCAAAGGCTGATTCTAGTGGTAACAAGGTCTATCTTATATATGAATATGTGCCTAATGGAAATTTACGCTCCCATCTTTCTGGTTAGTCTCAAAGCAAAAGCAACTTCATTGATGTCCTATAGCTTTGATACCCTAGGCTTTTGTTGCAATTAACTATGTAGCAAATGCCATGATTTCAGATCTTGGTCAAGTAAGAGCACTCAAATGGCCCGAGAGATTGGTAATTCTTATTGATATTGCCAAGGCTGTGCAGTTCCTTCACACAGGAATCATTCCGGGTTTCTTCAACAATCGACTGAGAACCAATAATATCTTGATTGATGAGCATCGAAGGGCAAAGTTAAGTGATTATGGACTGTCAATCATCTATGACGATGATGAATTTGGGGTGAGATTATTTTGACAATTCATGTGAATCTCTCAATAGTTTTTCCAATTCGAGTGGTTGATTATAATATACTTTGTCCTTTAATTCACAGGGAAAAGCTGCTGCTAAGTCATGGTAAGAAAGAACTATCCCGCCATTAGTCCATCTTGATTGCCTACTCAATTCATGTACAAGTCTTTAGTTACTTCTCCTCTTTGTACTGCAGGCAAATGAAAATTATCGAGGATGACATTTATTGCTTCGGATTTATACTACTAGAATCCCTCATTGGTCCGTCGGTGGCCGCTAAGAAGAAGGCAGTTCTGCTAACTGAAATGGTAAACCCTTAATCCTGTTGCTGATGGTATATAAACCACAATGTAGAGATGACAGCAGATCTTAGAGATTGGATTTAAGTCCTTTCTAAGTGACAGTTTCAGTTTTAAGTAACTAACAGTATATTTTGGGTGTTTTGTGTTTCTGAATTATGTAGGGAACATTTTATGGAGGAAAATTATTGTATTCTTATTTGCAGCACTTTACTAACATGAGTCTTTCAACTTCACAGGCATCGTTTGGTAGTGAGGAAGGTCAGAGAAGAGTCATAGACCCTATTGTATTGTCAACTTCCTCGAAGGAATCATTGACGACAGTCATCTCAATAACCAACAAATGTGTTTCTTCCGAATCATCAACACGTCCTTCTTTTGAGGATGTGCTTTGGAATCTACAGTATGCAGCTCAGGTTCAAGCAACAGCAGATGGTGACCAAAAAATTGGTTCCATGGCACAACCGTGAGTTTCTTCCTGTATTGATACTGGTGTATAATTTCAAAATGTCATGTTTAGGCATCAACAAACATATATCTCTAGAGCAGAGCAAAGCACATATTATTATCATCATCTATTCCCTGTAAATGTGTACCATTTTAAGCCTGCAACAGTATTCCAGACTCTTATTTTACAAGTTTTGCTATCCACATGTTATGTGATCTCGAGTATGTAATATAAGAGAGAAACTGGAACTGCTTTAAAGCATGTACATTTAGCCATCTACGCACATAATTTTTTCCTTTGGGTTTTTTTTTAAACAATGCCTATCCACTATCAAAATTAATGACTATTCGCAACCAGTATCTAGTCAAAATGAGAAACATAGTTAGTTTCTATACTGCTTCTTACTTTCTTAGCTTCGAAATAGAGGCTTTAGAGGCTATAATCATCATATTTACAAAAGTTGCAGCAGAGCTTAAAGTCTCAAATATTCAAGGTACTCTGAAACCCATAGTCAGTGTTCTTGAAGAATGAACAGCATTGGTATGCGGCAGATGCAGTGCAGCTAGTAGTCCTTTCCAAGTTTCTCCTGGTGCCTTTCCCACTTGAAAGTCAATAAGCTTCTTCTGGCTCTGGTAGTAGTCCTCCAGATATTGCATCTGGCATAAGGAAACAACATTTGTTAGTACATGTCTCCAGAAACCATGAGCTTCTCACGGCTCCAGACAAATACAAAACAATAGTCTGGATTTTGTAGGTAAAACCAAGCAAATCATCCTAAAATATGTGCAAAGCACACTCTCCAGCAATCTGTATTCAAATCTGTATTCATACATGTAAAACCAATCAAACTTGAAAATCACCTGCTCTCTGTAGAATGCAGAGACCTTTGGCTGAGAATCTTCAGTATCCTTGTTAAAATTTGAGAAACTGGATTTGGTTCTTTCACGAGGTACAGTAGAATCAGCAGGAGAACCAGCTGATTTAAGATGGTCTTCGGAGCATTTAAAATTCACAACTAGGTCGATATCAACTAGTTGGTCAAGGATCTCCTACAATACAAGGATCACACACTATCAAAAATCAATTGGTAATAATTACTCCTCCTCCCAGCTTTGAAATTAACAGTACCAATATAGCACTCCACATCAAACTACTTTAAAAAAAATTACAACGCCATATCCTTGAAGAAGTAGGGAGGGGGGATGAATTTAGCAACAATAAATATAAACTAAGACTGGGAGCATTCCGCCCCAAACTACTAATATTACCCTCAAAACAAGAACAAAACCTCACATGATGATAAGTACATACTTCCAAAAGGATTTAACTAGTTTATGCATGTGATCATATGATATCGGTCAGAAATTAGGCAAATTAAAATTGAAGTTTGCAGATGGTAAACAATCTTACAGCCTGAAGGCGTGTTCGAGGAATGCCATCCAAAATAAACCCATTTTCACCTCTGTAATGTCCATCTTCGAGTCTTTTTAACAGCAAGCCAAAAATTATGCTCTCAGGAACAAGCTTCCCACGGTTAACTGCCTCAGCAATTTATTGTAACGGACAACAAATACAAAATCTGAGAAACCCCTGCAATAAATCACATAAAATAGGCACTCCAGCTAGAGGAATTCTACAGTACCATTTTCATTATAATCATGCAAGCATCCGGCTGCAGCCAGCATTGACAGATTCAGAACAATTTTGATTCTTTATTACAGAATGTAAACTATTAACAGGTCTATAGAACAAGTGACTCCCTATGGCTTAGTTACGACTCTTACGAGTGCAACAGCTTATAATCGTAAGAACATAAAAAATTCTTGGCATAATAAATTAACAATAATTCTGGAAATAGTATAATATAATTTGGGATGGATTTACTTTAAATATCAAAGAAGTGAAAGCTCTGTTTAAAGAACTATCAGGTAAGAATGAAACTTTTCCAGATCCCATGACCTAGAAAGAAACTGTATCACTTTTAAGGCCGTGGTGGACTATTGGTAAGGTAAAAAGAGATTTCTATTCTGGTTATATTGCTATTCGAATCTTCAAAATACATAAATACTCCCTCAGTCCCTAAACTAAAGCCCTAGAATTCTTGTTCATATATAAAGCCCCATTTCTCATTTGGGTGGGGTTCACTAATTTCTTTTTTTGATTCAATTTCATACAACAAAACCTCTCAAAACTCAATATATATTTCTTATTGGCATTACTGGCCTGAAAACAATAATTATTTCCACTACGTTATATATTCAACTTTAATCGACAATACCCCACTATAATTTATCTCTTAAAGCTGTGTGTTCAGAACAATGAGGCTTTTATTTGGAGACAAAGGGAGCTAAGAAACATTTTTTTTTCCTAAGGTTGAGAAATAATTTCCTAAAGGCACACTTTGATTTGGGAGCAGTGAGACATAACAAAGATAGATGATGAGTTTATGTGGTAATCTAACTATCTAAGGGATTATGTAAAATTGAATGAGAAAGGGAGGGAAGGAGTGCTATCCATTTTCTATGTATGGCCACTCTTGCCTTCATTGCAAGTGAAATTGCATTATGTAAATAAAAAAGAGAAATAATACAGTTGTCCACCAATCTATCAACATAATATGATCATCTTCATCCAATCAAACAAAGATGAATCCCATCAGCACACTATCATATAGAAGGCACATTTGGTAGGCAATATTTTTTATTTTATAAATACTTCATCAATCTTGAAATTATAGGCCACATTTGATTGAAGCTCAATTTTAAGAAATTGAGTTGAAATACCATAATTTTCCTTCTTGTAAGATTCACAGCTTTGACATGCCACAAGGTAGTCTTAATTTAAGGTTATCATTAAGGGTGATATGGGCAAGTAGTAAGTTTTGCGACCTAAACTTAGAAAGTGGGTCATTATTTGGAGCAATCCAAAATAGAAATGTCTATTATTCCCTCCGTATTTTATTACCTGCTCCACTTTCCTTTTGCGGCCGTATTTTAGAACTTGTTCCATTTCCTTTTTGGAAACCTTTTATAATATTTTACTAACTTCTTCTCTCCTAGTGGACCTCCAACTATCATACTTTAATATTATTATATTCTCTCTCCTCCTAACTATCATACTTTGTTCTTCTACCAACCCCACTTTCTTCATATTTTATTACTTTCTACTATTTCTCCTAAAACTCAACGCATGGAGAAATGGAGCAAATAATAAAATACAGAAGGAGTAATTAATTAGAGATGAAGGGAGTACGTATGTATGTAGGTATGTTCATTGTATTAAAACAGAGTGGAAGTGGAACCTCCATATCCTTAATTTTTAGGCATAAGCTTTTCACTTCTTCATTTTTCCTTCCTTTTTATCACAGCAATAATACTGAAATGTATAATTCTCCTTGCAAGTAATATATTCTAATTTATAACTTTGTCCAATAGCAAGTATTATAACCAAACTAATTAATCTTTAAGTTTACTTCTAAACCTTTTCCCCTATACTAGTTCATAGCTCTTTGGGTAACGAAACAGAGAATTTACAGAGTAAGCTCGAATTTTGGCATTCCAATGTTGCTACGACTCAAGAAAACATGATATACTACGTATATAGTCTGAAAAACCTCTTTCAAAGAATCCAATCTAGTCTAAGGAAAAAATGATTAGCTTGTATTTATGTTATATTTGCACCAATTAACATTTCAACAATCAAATTCTCTCATACAAAATATACATAGAATTACTATCCCAATATTTACCAAATTCTAAGCCAGGGAAAATTTTCACATGACACACTACACCTAGAAATTTTGAAGCTAGTGTATTGTGCGTAACAATTACATCATGCCATAAAACAAAAATGTTGGCCTCTTTAGTTAAAAGTAGGAAAATGATTGCATAAAAGGAGTTTTTATTCCTTAATCCTAATCGAAATAAAACATTAACGACACCAATTGACACATACTTTTGTCACACATTCACTGATATAGTAAACGTAAATGCCTATAGTTGCTCCGTACACAATTACCCTCAGAAATAAGTTCGATAGTTCGTTAATCAAATCAATTTAACATCATTTCACATTCAGTGTGCAAATAATTCGAGAATGTTACGATATACTTATATAAAATCTAAGTAATTAGGTCATTAAGCGAGATTCCTAATCATTGATTATTCCAAATAAAATGATTAGCATGTATAATTAACAATATTCTTCTGCAATAATAACAACACCAACATTCATTCACAATAATCACATAAAATCAATTCCAAAAAAAAATATAAGAGAAGAGTGAACCTGTTTATAGAGGGGAGAATGAGGGTTAAGATCTTGACGAAGAAGAGTAGAGATGGAAATACGAGGAACATGGAGAAGCTTCGAGATCATGTCGGCATAAATATGCTTCTTAGCGTAGGGATTACCAATGAAGACCCAATGTACACCTCTGAAAGGTCTAGAAGCATCGGAATCGAGCGCAGTAGCAGGTGTAGGAGACGGGGAAGTTGGGTTGAAGTCGTCGTCGTAGTCGAATTGTAGCTGAGCTGCGGCGGAGGCGGCGGTGGAGATGTGGTAGGAGTGAGTGTGGAGGAGAGGCGGAGAAAGGTGGCGGAGGGCGGTGGAGATGCGGCTGAGGTCAGCCATGGTTGAAGGTTGATCAGTGGAGGAAGAGAGTGGAGGGTGTGTGTTTGTGGCTGGCAATTTGCCAAAGGAAGGGTGAAGGGGTTGAACTGATATTTAGGGTGCCACGTCATTTTTTTTATTTATTTAAATAGTATTATTACTCTGTATTATTTTAATGGTGAGAGTGAGTTGAAGGCTATGTTTGGCAAAATATAGCTAGGAGGTATGTATTAGTTGTGGTAATAGATGATAGTTATGTAGTTATGTTAGAGTAGCAATAGCTTTTAGTGGTTAGACTGGTTAAACCACTACTTAACAAAAAAATATGAGTTTTTTGCAATGTAGTGGTTGAGGTAATTTTTAGTGGTGAAAGTAACTTTTTTCAAAAGTTAGAAATATAGGCTCTTGAAGTTAAAGGTAGTTGTTATATGTAACAGTTATTCAATCGCTACTTTATCGAACACTCATACCTAAATTATTTATCTTCACAGCTAACAACTAGGGATGGCAACGGGTCGGATTTGGATATGTAGACACCTAAAAATGTCTCCCCAAAACCACGCCCGATGATGAACAACCTTTCACCGCCATTATTGGTCGGGTCGATTATTTAATCTCGGGAGTGCTTAAAACCCATATTCAGTCAAACATATTCAATTTACAAATCAGTCTAAACATTTATTCAAACTTAGTCCAACCCATATTTCAACCCAAACCATTTTAATGCATTTTGTTTTATTTATTAATTAAGCCCGATTAGTAAATAATAAAACCCTAAGCCTGAAATAAATCCGAAATAGCTTAAACGGCGACTAATTATCACGTGCTTAATGCTTAAGAAAAAGATAAAATGAATTTAGACCGAATTCAGGAAAACTGGTTTGTCGCGTCACAACAAACTGTACTGTGTCATGGCAATTTGTGCCGTGACACGGCAATTTTTAGGTTTAATTTCTTCACAGCGCTTCAATTCTAGGGTTCCTTGCTTCACCCCTCATATTTTCTTTATAAATACGAAGCTGATTTCACCAGTTTTGGGACACCAAATTAAATAATTCTCTCTTCCTCTCTTATACACCAACACACATTCTCATCTCTCTCTCTCACACACATTTTAAGCCTTAAACTTATTCTCCTAATTACACCCTTCCTTCTCTAAGCACTCCCCGGAGTCCATACAACACCCGAAGTTCCATACTTAAACCAAGGCGTAAAAGGTAGAACCGATTGTGGGTTTGGACCAAATCAACTCTACTTTTATTTAATTTAATTTCAATTTGATTTATTTTTATTAAAATTACTAACAATTTATTCATGATGTAGCAATTTAAAGAGCACACGGAACGTGAGTAATTGATTAATCTAATTACTTATTTTATTTTATATTGCTTGTATCATGATTAGGATTATTATGATTTGATTTTACTAACATTATTATGGTTAAATTGCTTCCAATTTTAATGATGATTTTATTATTGTATTGATCACCATGTTGCATGTTAAAGGGAATATGTAATTGAATATAACGCTTATAAGATAATTTGGAGGACCGGTTTAGGTTCCTTTTTAATCTTATTCTTTAATCAAGTGATCACGATATATAGAATCATATGTGTGCATTAACATTCAACCAATTTAGCTTAATAATAGTTTGGAGCAAATTGAATCTTTGTTTGCATGCCTTTGAGATTGCAGGAATACTTTTCACAATAAGAATCGAGTAGAGGCCAATATGGGCGAATGTGACTCCATGACTCATTTCGTACCATCATCCCCGATCCTCCTTTCGTGGTTTCGAACCATATGGAGTTAGTAATCTCATGGATTATGAATGGGGTGTAACCTTCACAGGTCAAGCGTTGTTTCCTGCGTTGTCCCTTAATCGTGGTTGCCTTAAATGATCCGTGAACAGTTTACAAGTTCCTAAAAAACTTGTTGGCGGCTCCCTACTTTATTTGTCCCTAATCGTTGTCTTTAATTGTATGTCAATTCCCACTTCCTATGAGTGCCAAGCATATTTACAACATGCTTAACGTAGGCGCGTTTTAAATGATGCCTATAGGATCGGATCCGACCGGATCCAAATCCGTTTTTGTATCTTAGATCTAGATCCGACCCGGATCCGTCGGGTATGAGAAAGGAGGATCCATATCCATATCCATTGGATCCTACAGATCCGGGTCCAAAACGGATCTTGCACATTTCACCTATTTTAAATAACAAACTACTCTTTCCGTCCCATATTTACATGCCTGTATTCCATTTTGGATGTCCCAAAATGATGTGCCTGTTTCTAAAATATCACATAATTCTATCATAATTCAAACAACTTTTTACCTTTTCCATACAAAATACACATATATCCAAAAAAAATAATTACTTACTTTTAATCTTTCTCATACAACATTCTCTACTTTTTATTATTCTCATACAATATTCTCTACTTTTTATCTTTCCCATACAACATTTCTCCACTCACTTCATTTTCCTTAATTCCCGTATTTTTTGAGAAATAGGCATGTAAATATGGGACAAAAGAAGTAAGTGTTTTTAAAAAAATATAACAAACTAAGTTAAAGTAGCGACAGATCGCAAGTTATAGTAAACAATTACACTAAGATTAAGTCATTAAAATACATATTAAAATGAAAAGAAAAAAAAAGAGCGTACTGGTGAACTGTGAGTCAGTGAGCACTAAAGGAAATTCACTAATTGAACTATATACTGTTGGAAATAGTATGAACAATAATGAAACTAAAAGTCTAATTGTAACATGCTGTGGGCTGGGCCTATAGTTTAAAAATAAAATTAAAAAAAAACGGGTAAATGGTTCTGAATACAGGTATTTTAGTTAGACCCGTATCTAGATCCATTTTATAGCACATGACCCGGATCCGTCGGGTCCAAAATTTTAAGATCCATATCCGTGAAGAACGTATGAATCCATAGATCCGGATCGGGTACGAATATATTGTCATTCCTACTAACAGCTACCTACACAGCTAATCGCTACCTTCACAACTTATAATGTGTCGAACACGCCCATAGAGGTAAGTTCACTCAAGTACTTCGTAGATTTTGAAAGGAATGGTGTCCTTCCAACAAGTGTATTATTCCGATAGAGGGTTTAGAATTATCGGAAAGCTAATTCTTCAGTAAGGTCAAGTGATTGGAATGTCTAGGTGGAGGCCGCTTCCGATCAGTAATATTAATGTACAATTAATATTACAGCTTAATCTTGACTGAACCCTTCGGGTCACACCCAATCGAGTAACCGATCCGAGGTGACGAATCAATCCGAAGGATTAGATGAGTCGTTAGAGTATTACGAACAAAGACGTCGCATATCGAGCTTAGAGCGTCGAGACCGAGCGTCGCAAGTCGAGTCGAATTGGAATTCGACGAGACAAGAAAAATCAACAAGCGACAAGTTCAATCTAAGTCGTAGCCTCGCGATGCGAGTGCTAGGCTAGCTTGAGATGCCATGTGCATCACTAAGCTTACCGCAAGCATGCAACGCATAGCACTCGCACAGCAGCATGCTATGCGTGCTTGTGCTATGGGCTGTGCATGCTAGACATCGCACCAAGCAGCAACATCGTACATCACACGCATTGCTGGCAGCATGCTGTGTATGTGCGAGTGCGTGGCTGTAGGTGCTTGCTAGCGAGCAGCGCCAAGCATCAGCCCCTTGATCTTGCCTCACGCATAACAACATGGTTGTGCTACGGGCTATGGATGCTGGGCATCGCATAGCAGCAGCACCCGCATCACACAAACAACAACAGCCCGCAATGTGTGCGTGGCATGCTTGCTGCGTGTGTGCGTGAGCTGGTAGGCCAGCTAGCCCAGCCTTGGTGCTAGGCACCAGCTGGGCAGCCTTGGCAGCCAAGGCAGGCTGCCAGCCAGCCAATGGGGCATGGTCATGCTTGGTTAAGGAGAGGGCCAAAGGTAGTTGGGCTTGCTTGGGGAGCAAAGGGAATTTTGGTCCCCCCTTAGTGGTCCTAACCTAACATTGCTCACCCATTGACACTTGTCATTTGTTGATTCAATTGCATTTTAATTTGTTTTTGAACTAAAAATAAATAGGATAAAATGCATTCTCCCACATGGATGGGAGATTGAAGTTCAAGGGTTAAATTCCCTATAAATACCCAAGTTTGGGGTTTGGGAAAAACCACTTGAGTTGAACTCAATGAGGCATCCCCCTTAAGGTGAGAAAACCTCTAAGTTCGTAATACTCTAGTCTTTCTTGGTCTAGCCCCGACTAACCTTCGGGGTAGGGGTCGTTCGGGTCGGGTCTCGAGGGTGGACTCCGTTGGAGGCCGTCGCACTTGCGAGGCTAGAGCTTTCAAAGTAAGAGCTCGATTTGCGAGCGAAGCACGCATAGAGGGTATAATTTATTTCTCTCTTTATTTAATTATTGCTTAATTATGTTTATGCTTGTTTTAATTGCTTTAGTTATCGGGGCGGGTCTTGGGGGGTTTCCTTTCCGCGTAGTGTGGGTCACTACGAAACCCTACAGCGGTATCGGAGCCGCGCTCCTTTTAATTATTGCAATTATTTATTAATTAAGGTGTTTTAAGTAAGATTTAATTTCTGGTTTTGCTTTTCTAATTAGATTAGAAGCTCGTTTTAATTATTTTTAAAACTCGTATTTTTTCTCGATTTGGTTGTCGAACCCAGATTTTTGCTCAAAAATAGTGTTTTTTGGGTGGAATCGACCTTCTAAAACAGATTCAACCCTTTTTAAGAACTGTCCAGAAGCCAAATTCGAACCAGAAACCCATTTTTTCTGGGGTTTTTCGTTTTTCAATGAAAATTTTAAATCTTTTTAAGCCTTGATTAATGCAAACATTACAAAGTTAGATTAAATGCATTATTGCATCCCTAATCTACTTCTATTTTAATTATCCTCAAGCATAATTATGGAGTTTTAATTAGTGCTTGAGTTGATATGCTTTTTGTCACACAAACTTGTTTTTTCACAATTATGCAAATAAATTGCATTAATGTGTGAATGTTTGATGTGAATGTGTAATTTTAAGTTCCCAAGTAAGTTACAGATCTAATCTTTAAATGTTTAATTGATTGGAACTTTAACCCTAAATTCCATATTGAACAAAGTTGGGATTTTTCATGTTTGGTTGATTAAAATCCATGAAGTTCAAATGCTTGTGAGTAAAATTTGATTAATCTTCATATTGGAAGATGTAATCTTGATATTTTACATAAGTATGAAAGTTGGAAATTTTTTTATCATTAGATGGTTAATTTGTTTTTCCAACTCCCATTTGTCAAATCCATTATTAATTTGCATATTGGCTAAATTAATTATGGACATAGCTATTTCAATTTTAAGCATCAAGAAAGACCTAAAATGTTCCATTTTGGAAAATTAGGCTTGTGCACCGTTAAAATTGAATTTAATTAAGTTGGACTTGTTTTATTTTCAATTTTGCCCTAAATTAATTCTAAAATAAATTTAGATTAATTTTACGTCGCACGTAAATCGGGATTAAAATCCCGAGACAAATGCACGCAAATCTAGGCAAAAACCCCAAGCGTCACCAAGGCCAGCCGGGCTGCTCAGCAGCCCGCATGTAGGCTGCCTAGGGTGCGCACAGGGGGCCAAGCCATGATGCTGCTGTGCGATGCGTGCGAGGGCTGCTCTTGCGTGATGCGTGTGCTGGGTGCATGGGCCTTAGGCTGCTGGCGTGCTTGTGCTGCTGCTGGGCAGCGAGGCAGCAAGCCCCAGTCAGCCAACCCACTCCTGCTTGCGCCAGCTAGCAGCTAGCATGCGTAGCGTGTTGCTGGTGCTAGCTAGCAGAGTAGGCTGCGCTAGGTGTGCTTGCTAGCAACCAGCACCACACGCACAGGCCATGGGCTGCCTAGCAGCCATGGTGCACAGCCCACTAGGATGCGAGTGGGCGGTTTTGGCTTAATTTCGGGCTATGTAATTTTGCAAAAAATTTTGCCGTTTTAAATTTTTTATGTAATTATTTTAACGAGGTTAGACCTCGATTTTTCCGCCTTTTGCAAAATTTTGATTTTGACTAAATATAGGTTATACCAACTTAATTAATTGGATTAATTAAGTATGAATGCGGAATTTAGTGGGAGCTTAATTGATCGCGTAAGCTTTTTGCATTTTAGAAATAATGAATTAAACAACTTTGACTAGTTTTAATTAGGCGCGTTAATCGGATTAACCACCTAAGTTAGTTACTAGTTTTGCGTGTTTAATTATGTATTTCGTAATTTGCATGGGCCATTCACAAATAGTGAATGGGTGAATGGAAGATTGTTTTCAAAACAGGTTATTGAAAAGGCAACTAGTAGGGCCCGACTAGGATAGAAAATTTGGACTGCGTTCCGTTATGTATTTTTGTAAATCTAAATACGGTCTGCGTACCGTTAAGTATTTTTGTACTTTATATTAATCTTAGTCGTACTAGCTAGTTATTTTATTTTGGCCAAGATGTCTCAAGACGGCGTTTCGATGAAGACGAGCCAAGATGAAGGCCCTTGAAGATTTCAAGGGGTCATGCTAGTTGCCGAATGCATCAATTTATGCCTTATATATATTGTTGTTATATATGATTGCTAGATGCATGTCTAGGATTTCCATAAAGTTGCGATGATTAGTTAAGTTCACTTAAATCAACCAACATAGAAACCCTAGGTCCCTTAATAATATTGAGCTAAAAATTGTCGTTCCAAGAATAACACTTACCGAACTAATGCGCGTATGTGATGGACTACGCCAAAGCGAGACATCACTACTTCCCTAGGAACGTAAGGTATACTAGGTATACGAGTTGTCTTGGTTAAGCTCAACGATATCAGTAAGGAGTCATTAGATGTCGTGGCAAAAGAGATAAAATGTCAAGGATGCATTAGATGCGACATTTTATCAAACCGAGAGTAGCTTAGAGCTATTAGCAATTGGATTGCTTACCCTAAGATATTAAGTGTTAAGACAAGCCAAAGCATGCTTAATTACTTTCTGATTTTTGGGATCTTGGAATCGTTTTATTCTCGTCTAAAAGGGACAAATTTTAATGCGTGGATAAAACGCATAATAAGATTGAAAGTTTACATATATGCTTTGAATTTCTAACTTATTATGATCTTGATAAATGGTTAAACTTTGCACTTATATATTAGTAGAATTCTTAATCAAATTATATTGTTTCCATTGATTGGTAAAAGAAATCTTTTGAGGTTCTCAAAAATGGAAAGGCATTTCAAAATACAACCTCTCATAATTGACTTTTATGACTAAAGTCCGAAAGGACGGTTGGATATCATGTTTTCAAAATACTAGCTTAGGTAGTTTTGATAAACATGAAATATTGAGTTGAAAAACTCAAAATTGTCAATAGTTGACAACTAACATATCTTTTCACTTCATACACAAATGAGTAGGACTCATTGATGTAGCAATTCAAGTACGAATTGAAAGAAAAGATGGAACTTTGTTTCACGGCGGATTAGATGCTTAATCATGCCTAACAAAGTATAAAGGTCAAGACACTTAAAAAATGACTCTTAAAGTTATGAGATGGCGTATAATAAGAAATATAGGAAACAAGGAACAAAAGAAAGGAATAAGGTTCTTTTTCTACCCTTGAGTTCATGTTTTATGATTAACTTAGCAACTTGTTATCTTCACAAGTATTGGATACTGCTTGAGTGTTCCACTTTGAAAGTAACCTCAAACCGTTGAAGAAAGGCTAAGTTATTGACTTACAAGCTTAGAATGAAGTAAGTAGTGCTGCATCAGTTGTAAGGTCATTTGTTTTGTTTAAAGTCCTTTTAAGACAAGGCTGGAACAAATAATGGTTATTGTGTTCCATAATCAGCAAACGATCCGTTTACACACGGAAAGACTCAAATTCAAAAGTAAAAGCAATAGTTGCTAGGTTTACTTGAATGACATGGTCGCATAAGCCACGAGTCAAAAATGCTAGATTATAAACAAACATTTCCCTAACATGAAAACTCACAAGGATCAAGTCATGGACATGACTTGTGTTCCAAATATCTTTAGCAATGTCACATCGACAAGAACATACTCAAGGCTCTATTAGATAGACTCTTGATAGTTTATCGATTCAGAATCGTTCTAAGACAATCAAGTCTTACTTGTTTAAATCGACAAACAAAGGAGCTATTGTGCTTGGTATAGACAATTGACTCCGAAAGCTAAAAGGAATTCATTACTTCAATGTCTCACAAGAATTTTCAAGAATATGGCTATATTCATCAAAATGTGAGCAAAATGGACCTTGAATAGCTCAAATGTTCAGTGAAGTATAGAATCGACTTGGCAAGATGTCACAACGTCTAGCTAGATTAGATCGAGCGATGTTTGCTTGAGCCAAGTGTGATCTCATCAAACTTGTGAAATTGAAATTTCACAATGAGCTCCAAAAAGAACATAGTGTGTCTTGACGGAGACCTCGATACCATTTGGAAATGACTCGAATTATGATGAATCACATCCCTTCCTATAAAATTCTTAATA
Organism: Chenopodium berlandieri; assembly: GCA_034703905.1. Classification (NCBI taxonomy): domain Eukaryota; kingdom Viridiplantae; phylum Streptophyta; class Magnoliopsida; order Caryophyllales; family Amaranthaceae; genus Chenopodium; species Chenopodium berlandieri. The sequence goes on from CM068285.1 coordinate 8,949,668, forward strand.
TTTGCACAAATGACTAAATGTTACACTAAACAAAAGGGTCGGAGCTAAGAAAAGACACCATACTCAGTTATGGACAAAAATAGTTTCTAGCGTCTTTTCAAGTATATGTCTAGGGCTCTTAGCTCAGTGGGAGTTCATTGACTTAGTGGGAGCTAAGTGGCTCAATAAGGGCTAAGATAGCTCAAGAAGGAGCTAACTGTTTGTTTCACAACGAACTTTTACCCAAAGACGATATACATGTGTCTTTGTAAGTATTGAAGTGAGACTACGGGCATTACCTCCACAACCTAATTGAGGACATAGTATTTGTTGCTCTAAATGGTGTATTTCTGGAAAGTAACACCTTTCCAAAATGACAAGTGGGAGGAAAATCGAACTCGGACGAAGTTCGAAAGGACGAGCAACAATGTCAACCTGATAAAACTAACAATCAAAATGGTTTAGAAGCAGTTGATAAGATTGGTCAGAATCAAACAGACAATGTAAATGCTCAACCTATTACCCCGTACAGGTATGGAATTCACCAAAAGCTTGGATTGAATCCTATAAATTTCTATTAAGTTGGAAATAAACCTAAGACTTACAAGCATATTATTCACCATTGGATGGTGAGGGAATAATGTCTTGTAAATTAGCTACGACAAATCCAAATTCCGAATAATTGTTAGAGGCCATAAAATCCAAAATAGACTCCATGTTTGTAAATCATGTTTGGAACTTGATTCATTTGCATGAAGGGTGACAGACCCATCAATCGCAAATAAGTTTTCAAGGAGAAAACTAACAAATGTGGAAATACACAAGCATACAAAGCTAGATTGGTTGAAAAGGATACAATTAATTCACGGTGTTCATTTTAATAAAAACTTATTCACCAATCGGAACGCTAAAGTCTCTTCGTGACTGTTCTAGCAAAATTGCGCATATGAAATATGGCTAAATACGAAACCGCCTTCCTAAAATTGGATTTTGGAAGAGACTATGGAAACAGTCTAAGGGTTTTTGTAATTCTAAGTAATGCTAGATATGAAAGCAAGCTCAAGAAATCCAAAGTGGGATTAAATGAAGCATTGCATGAAGGAATTGGAATATGTATTCTCATAAAGTCCATAAAAGGTTTGGTTTATGGAGAATCATAGAAATTCTTATAAACAAGAAGTTTAGTGGGAGCAAGAGTCAATCTTGTATGGTCCAAACAAGAAGTTTGTGAACTCCATTGTGAAATGACTATCAAATGCTAAATGCTTAGATTTGAAAGGATTTTCGACAATGGATCAAGCAAAAGGCGACACTTAGTACATAATGGGAATTAAGATCTATTGGATAGACTTAATGAAATGTTTATACGAGTAGAGGAATTTACCGTATTAAACTTGAAGGACTTGAAAAGGCTTTCGACCCATATGTATAAAGCTAAGTAAATGTTTGAACTAAGTATAAACTGGGCAAATACTAAGTCAAACAAGAAAGAATCTGGTAGAGACTTTCAACCATGTCACATAGCAAACGATTTAGCAAGACTCGGTGAAACTGGATGAGCTAAAAGTTACATGGATGGAATAACATTGGGAATAATTCTGCAATTAAAATCATCATGTATGCTATGATATGGAGTCGTCACTCAACTTACATGCTTAGAGCATGAGAAGTATGAAATACCAATCAATCCAAATCTAAGTGATGAATCATTAGATTATGGTCAAGAAAATCCAAAGTACTTTGATAAGTAAAAGGGGATGAGTTCTTGACGCGTAGAAACAATTGTAATTTGAGAATTGATGTTGCAAGCACATACTTAGCAAGGATTAGATCCTTAATAAGGAAGCCGTTTATAAACACGAGCTAGAATGCGTCATGGCTTGAGAATGGTAACATGGACAAGAATCCATGTATAATGTGCGGAAATTTAAGGTAAATTTCCATAATCACAAGTGATTAGGGTCTCCCAAATCATTGTGAGTCGTTCGGAATAAAATCCGAGCAAAGCAACATCAGAATGTCTACTGGAATATACGTTGAGAATATTGTTGCCTGGAAGGCAATAATAAGAAAGTGTTCAATGGAAAGTTCGCTGTCGAACGTTGATTGTAGGTTGTCAAGTTGAAAGATCTCAAGTCATGAAAATGAGTGGGAGCCATCACTTGGACAATAAATCCTAAATCACATATGATCCATAACACTCTCAAAATCTTATTGTCTTATTATTAAATTATTCGATAATGAAGATGCTAAGATTTGCAAAGTAATAGTGGCTAAACCTATGCAATAAGTGAACGACAACATTCGCAATTGCATGAAAGAAATCAAGCATATTAAGTATGGGTGTGATTTCTATGAATGTTTAATGAAGAGTATTACTCTTGAAACATTTGAAGAAAGCCATTTATCATAAGATGAAACATTAAAGAGTTTCATGGTGGAATTAAAATTTTGCTAATAAAATTCCACAAACTATTTGGTTATGGTTTAGAATCAAATAATGAGTCCATTCGATTTGTGAAAATATTCAAAATAGGGTATCAAGACCATGTCTTGGATAAAGAAACACCTGTTAAGTGAACATTGAATATTTAAATCGAAAATTGTCCCTAATCGGTCATTTAACCGATGGACAATTAATGACCACTGGAGATTAGTGTGTAGTATGATTTACAACACCGTTTCTTGTGTTGCAAGGACATAGAAATCATAAATCATTTGCACAGATGCTAGTTTGGAACTGCACCGGATCGACCTATGAGAGTACTTTAAGAGATTTAAAATCGTCATAAGTACAATTCTCATTATGACTATCGGAACCTCTTTCCTCGACCATGAGTATTGTGAAGTTCTCTTGTTTGAGTATTAGTCTCTTTGATGTTGTCCAACGTCTGCCGTAACTGGGGATCATAACGGCAACACTCGGGTGACTAGGTCCTCTTAGTAAGAAAGATTACAATACAAGACTAGGAATGTCCCCCTATTAACAATAGGGAATATGTCTTTGTTGTTTACAAGGCCGCTCGAAGAGCAAGACTGTGAAAATGCATGGCCGTGCTCAGATAGATTTTAGAAATCATCTGCTTATTGACAGTCGAACTCGGAGATCGAGAAACACTTCTGAACGTAATAAGGATGACGATGAATCTTACCTTATAGTTCACGAAAAGACATTAAGAGACATAGGAAATGGGCTATACACTATATACACACTTGTTCGGAAAGACAAGTGGGAGATTGAAAGGAATGGTGTCCTTCCAACAAGTGTATTATTCCGATAGAGGGTTTAGAATTATCGGAAAGCTAATTCTTCAGTAAGGTCAAGTGATTGGAATGTCTAGGTGGAGGCCGCTTCCGATCATTAATATTAATGTACAATTAATATTACAGCTTAATCTTGACTGAACCCTTCGGGTCACACCCAATCGAGTAACCGATCCGAGGTGACGAATCAATCCGAAGGATTAGATGAGTCGATAGAGTATTACGAACAAAGACGTCGCATATCGAGCTTAGAGCGTCGAGACCGAGCGTCGCAAGTCGAGTCGAATTGGAATTCGACGAGACAAGAAAAATCAACAAGCGACAAGTTCAAGCTAAGTCGTAGCCTCGCGATGCGAGTGCTAGGCTAGCTTGAGATGCCATGCGCATCACTAAGCTTACCTTAAGCATGCAACGCATAGCACTCGCATAGCAGCATGCTATGCGTGCTTATGCTATGGGTTGTGCATGCTAGACATCACACCAAGCAACAACATTGTACAACACACGCATTGCTGGCAGCATGCTGTGTATGTGCGAGTGCGTGGCTGTAGGTGCTTGCTAGTGAGCAGCGCCAAGCATCAGCCCCTTGATCTTGCCTCACGCATAACAGCATGGTTGTGCTACGGGCTATGGATGCTGGGCATCGCATAGCAGCAACACCCGCATCACACAAGCAACAGCAGCCCGTAATGTGTGCGTGGCATGCTTGCTGCGTGTGTGCGTGAGTTGGCTGGCCAGCTAGCCCAGCCTTGGTGGGCCAGTTGGGCAGCCTTGGCAGCCAAGGCAAGCTGCCAGCCAGCCAATGGGGCGTGGTCATGCTTGGTCAAGGAGAGGGCCAAAGGTGGTTGGGCTTGCTTACGGAGCAAGGGGAATTTTGGTCCCCCCTTAGTGGTCCTCACCTAACATTGCTCACCCATTGACACTTGTCATTTGTTGATTCAATTTCATTTTAATTTGTTTTTGATTTAAAAATAAATATGATAAAATGCATTCTCCCACATGGATGGGATATTGAAGTTCAAGGGTTAAATTCCCTATAAATACCCAAGTTTGGGGTTTGGGAAAAACCACTTGAGTTGAACTCAATGAGGCATCTCCCTTAAGGTGAGAAAACCTCTAAGTTCGTAATACTCTAGTCTTTCTTGGTCTAGCCCCGACTAACCTTCGGGGTAGGGGCCGTTCGGGTCGGGTCTCGAGGGTGGACTCCGTTGGAGGCCGTCGCACTTGCGAGGCTAGAGCTTTCGAAGTAAGAGCTCGATTTGCGAGCGAAGCACGCATCGAGGGTATAATTTCTTTCTCTCTTATTTTAATTATTGCTTAATTATGTTTATGCTTGTTTTAATTGCTTTAGTTATCGGGGCGGGTCTTGGGGGGTTTCCATTCCGCGTAGTGTGGGTCACTATGAAACCCTATAGATTTTACTCATGTGATATTCTTTTGCTCATTTTAAAATTTTAAAATAAGCAAAAATTATTAAATGACCCATTTTCATTTTTCTCTCTTTTACGAGCCCTTTTTTTTAAGAGGGAAAAGGAGGTGAGATATATTACTTCAAATTAGAGAGTTGGTACATCATACATAGGCTAAAAATATGAAGACTAATAACGTCAACATTTCTTAACTCTGCTTTAGGGAAATAAAAAGTACTACTACAACTAACATTAATATGCATGAAAATACAACTCATATCATACGAACAGCAGATCAGAGCTAATCTAAGTCTGCATTGCAATCGCAGCCAAGTCCTTCTGGTATTCCACATCAACTATTCTTGGCCTTGTTGGATAGAATTGCAAATTATCAGCCATCTGCATACCCAATTTTGCAAGAGCGTGAGCAACTTTGTTCGCCTTCCTACCAGCATGCTTCAATTCACAAATCCAAGGACAGTTAATGAGGTTGGCTACATCCGCAATGACCACTCCAAATTCATGAGATAAGTTATCTTCAGCCTTCATTAGTAATTCTTGCACTGCATCAACATCAGTTTCAATTTCAAGTTTGGGGGGAGTTTACTTTAGAGCAAGGAGAAGACCCTCCCTGATCGCCAGAACTTTTAGAACTTTTGCTTCAGCTAAAGTTCTTTCCATCAGTTTGAAAGAAGCCCTTGGGATCCATGTTCCATTCTCATTCCTTAGAACCGCTCCTCCGCCTGGGGCTGGAGGAGACCATATGGGCTTAACATAATGAGTCATTTTTCCTTTTACCTTCGCATCATCCTGAAATACAACATTAGTATGAAACAGATCTATTTGCAATCTATTGAAAGTTGTAGAATGAAGCTCCACAGATTGCTCAAAAATTGCAAGATTGCGAGTTCTCCATATGTGCCAAAGCACAACAATGAAGAATGTTTTCCTACTGCTATTTAAGGTCAAATTATAATCCAATCCACCCACAAAGAGTTAAAGAAGGTCCCAAAATTTAAGGAATCCGGTAAGATGGATTTCTCAAAATGGTGTTTCCAAATCGAAGTAGAATAGGGACAGTCCCAAAATAGGTGGATATGGGTTTCATTTTCAAGATAGCATCTAGGACATTTGGGAGTGATGATCCGAGATAAAGACTCGGCAGTGGGAAGAATGGAATGTGCTGCATTCCAAAGGAGCATTTTATATTTGTAGGGAGATTGAATTTTCCATAATTTGGACAATGACTAGGGGAGTGAAGTAATTGGAGATGTGCAGTTGTATTTAAGAAAATAAGCAGATTTGGTTGTGAAAATTCCTTTCGGAGTACAATTCCATCTCAATTTATCATTCAAATAAGCTACTTGGGAGAGGAGAATGCTTAGAATATCATGAATAATTTCATGAGGCAAAAGATGAGCAATTCTGCTAAGATCCCACCTCCCATTTAAGATGATTTTATCAACCTTCCAATGAGCCTTAGAATCTGGAATATTGATATCAAGATGCATATAAATAGAATAATCTCCTACCCAATGATGGTACCATAATGAAGTGTCTTTCCCGTTCCCGATTTGAACAAAAATCCCCTATTAAAGAACATCTCTCCCTTTTAGAATATCCTTTCATAAAGGAGAACTCAAATGACAAGGGATACAATCAAGAAAGATGGCTTAGGTTATATCTTCCTTTAAGAATTCTTACCCACAACTTGTTAGGTTGATTCAAAAGTTTCCAACCTAGTTTAGCCATAAAGGCTAAATTCTAGATTTTTAAGTTCCGGATTCCAAGCCCCCCCAAAAGCCATAGGAAGTTGGATGTTATCCCATTTCATTCTAGAGAGATACTAAACCTTGTCAACCTTGTTCCAAAGAAAGCGTCTACAAGTCTTTTCAAGATAATTTAGAATGGAAATAGGGATCAAAGAGGTTTGCATAGCATAGAGAGGATAAGAGTTGAGGATGAACTTAATTAATAACGGTGCTTCTTTCGGCTAAATTTAAAAGTTTAGCTTGCCATCCCTTGATTTGATTTTTGTTTTTGCTAGCACCTCCACATAGTAATATCTTTTTAGCCTATTAGGACTGATAGATACTCCTAAGTATTTCCCCAAAGAGGTAGACCCAGGCATATGACATGATGAAGTAATTAATATTCTAAACCTACACTACAAGAAAAGTGACTTTTACCCACAGAAATTTACCAACAAATAATATATATGTTGGTAATAATTAGAATTACCAACAGATATGTTGTCTATTGGTTTTAATCAACGAGTCCTTGTACCATACAATCATATGCCAACAAAAAAGTTTTATTTGTTGGTTAAATAATTTAATACCAATAAAATTTTCACCAACTCTTATTTCTATTGGACTAAGTTTTCGGTACCCGCTCTTTTTTTCACATTTCCCGCTTCAGCGAAATTTCCAATAAGACCAAAACAAAATTTGTACTATTGCTACTGTATGCAAGTACTAAAGTTTGAATTTAATATTATTATCAAAAGTAAAAAAGCAATCTAGAACTATCAATCATCTTATTCATCTATATGCAACTCTAGCAATTTTTTTTTAATCATGCATCTTCTACTTCTAAAATAACCTCTTCCATGCAAACCCCTTTGAGGAATGTGAAGCACCGCCATTTTTATATGGAGAAATTGATGAAATTTTCTTGAACCCTCAGCAATTGCAATCTGTAATCGCTCACAACCGCAAATTTCCCATTTCAATTTGTTCCTTCCCAGCGATAAATCTATTGTAAGTTTTGTTAAGTAATAATATTCATTGTATATGAAATTATTGTCTATTTTGAAAAGCTATTTTTGTAGGGAAATTCTTATTAGTTATGAGACGTATATGTGGTTTATTTTCAAGGAAAAATGGTTTGGGGTATTATATTTTAGAGTTTAAGGGTTAGAAAAGTGTATTTAATAGACTAATTATTCACTGAAATCAAGTCCAGTAGTATGTTTTCTCCATTTTCTTTCAGAAATTATAATATTTTAGTTTAGTATCCTGGAATTTCTTCATTTGTATAGAAAAATTTATTTGCAAAAAAATCAAAAATTAACATTATGAAAGGGTGTTGGGTTGTATATCACAAATTACTTTTAGATATTTCGCTAATTATTTGTATGTGCGTTTTATTGCCTAATTATTTTATAGATAATTTGGTTGTTGATGTTATTTGTATATATGTGTGATTGAATTGTGTGACCTGGGGTTGAGATATGGGTGATTGGTTATGGGTTGAGAAGCAAGGGGATGTACAAGGGGGTTTAGGTGATGTGACTATGGCTATCAGAGAGGGAATGAGAGGTGTGTGCTTGGTGGGCGGCTAGTGAGGTGGGGTTTTGTGGTGAGAAGAGAGGCTTGCACTTTGATGCTTCGGTAAAAGGTAGGACCGAATCCCATAAGTAGAGCAATAACATGCGTTGTGTTTAGATCTGTTTGGGGTCTTACTGGTGAGGAGTCTATTAGAATCCTTGTGTGTAAGTGAAGGGGCTGTAGTAGTGGGGCATTGAAGTTGTGTGGAATGCTGGGCATAAGGAGAGAAGTTGACTATTTCTCTGGATTCACTTTGCCGTGACTCAACAGTGAAGGTGAGGGAGTGTGTTGATGAGTGGGAGTTGGAGGAGTGTAGTAGCTTTGTTATGTGCCAATTCGTTTTCTATGTATCATAGTCTAGCTTTTTATTTATCAAAAAGACTTTTATATTTACATATTCTTTTTATACAACTTTGAACATACTTATATGAAAAGAGCTAGAAAGAAAACAGGTACCTACTTAAAAAAATCTGAACATATGTAATAAGAAAAGATTAATAAAGCAAAAGTTATGGATAAATGAACAAGTATTGACATACCTTCAATACTTCATTAAATTAAAAAAAAAATGTGGCATTGATATACATGTAAATATATAAGCAGCTCTTGATATATGAATAGTTATCTTAAGTGACTAAGTGAGTGCTATATGTGAGTGCATTGGAACCTAATTATTTTCTCCAAGGCTAAGTTATAGTATGCTAAAAAAGACAAGCATGATATATGGATGCCTAATCTTATAGATATAATCACGTATAGTTAATAGTTAATACTTCGTTTAATCTTTAATTGTTACATTGTCTATAATGACTATTTTTTTACTAATTACTTTACGTTTTGTTTGGGTTATTACTAATGTTATATCTATTTCCACTCACATTAGTTATAACTAAGGTTATTACTAACTATTTCCACTCACAATTTTTAACTCTAATATCTCTTATTACAATTTTAATACTTCAACCACTTCACTTACACATTATTACATTGAAGTCAAGTAAACTATCTAAAATTACGAGCCAATCAAAGTTTAACAATTACAAAAATGGATGGAGTAGTAAAAAAGAAACAATGTAGCCACATGTGAGAGGGTAAAGATAAAAGAGAGACTAATTAACTGTAATTTCTAAAGTGTTGTAAATTATATGCAAAACTGCGTATAAAACTAAATTGTTCTCCCTCCTTGTAACTTATATTGGTTTCATTTTTTGAATTATTCTCAGGTTTCATCAACTGTTACAGTTGATCATCAAAAATTGTTGAACTCATTCTGCAAAAATATTTTCCTCTTGGAATTCATTGAAAGAAGTTGACTAAAATTACTCTCGGTACCATTGACCTTGAATAAAAGGTATGTCTTTAAAACTAAATGAAATTTGTAACTTGACATTATATAAAATTTTATGTCACTTGTCATAAAATTTAAATATCCTCTATTTTTGCATGCTTAGTATTCTAGCTTTTCTTGTTTAGATAAAATATGTGCTTCATGTGTTAGTGAGTTTAATTACTTAAAACTTAATAAAATTGTAGGATTGTCAACATGGATGTGTTTGCTGATAAAAGTTGGGTAAAATTAAACAGAGCACATGATCAGTATAGAGTGGCATTATCTTCATTTTTAGATCATGCATTTGCAACAAATGCAATTGAAAACAAGATTGCTTGTCCATGTGGAATTTGTGCAAATCGTTTGTATCATGAAAGGCACATAGTGATGAAACACATGATTATGAAAGGAATGGATGTTGATTATCAAAAATGTATTTGGGTTTTTCATGGAGAATCAGGGTTTATTGTTGATGATGATTGCTTAGAGGGTAATTTGAACAATGCTAGTGATAATGTAAGTGAAGATGGTATTTTTAAAATGTTAGAAGATGCATTTGACTTTCATGAAACATCAACTAATTCATCTGGCATAAATGCTGAAGCTGAAGCCTTTTTTAAGTTACTCGAAGATGCTGGACAGCCATTATATGATGGTTGTGAAGAGTTTAGCAAGATTTCTTTTATTGTTGAGATGTATCATATAAAATGTCTATATGGTGTGACAGATGTAGCATTTGATGCACTAGTCAAACTTTTTAAAAAAGCTCTTCCTGAAGATTTTGTATTGCCAAACTCTTTTAAACAAATGAAAAATATAATTAAAAAGCTTGGTTTGGATTATAAAAAAATCGATGTATGCCCAAATGATTGTGTGCTTTTCTGGAAGGATAAAATTGGATCAGATAAATGCCCAACTTGTGATGCATTGCGGTGGAAAACATCAGATGATGGAACAATCATAGAATTGGCTAATGGTAAAAAGGTTCCAGTAAAGGTATTGCGTCACTTTCCCTTGATCCCTAGGCTGAAAAGGCTCTTTATGTCATCCAAAACATCTCATCTCATGCGTTGGCATGCTGAGCGGGAAAAGGATGGCAAGATGAGGCATCCTGCTGATTCATGTGCTTGGAAAGAATTTGATGAGAGGTATTATGATTTTTCTAAGGATCCTCGAAATGTAAGGCTTGGCTTAAGTAGTGATGGTTTTAATCCTTTTGGTATGATGAGTACCCAATTTAGTATATGGCCGGTAGTTTTGATGACTTATAATTTACCTCCCTGGCTATGTATGAAACAACCATATTTCATTCTTTCATTACTTATACCAGGTCCCAAGGGTCCAGGAAATGATATTGATGTGTTCTTAGAACCTCTAATTGATGAGTTAGAAATACTATGGAAGGTCGGTGTAGAAACTTATGATGCCTCAAGATGTGAAACATTCACATTACATGCAGCTTTAATTTATACCATTAACGACTTCCCTGCCTATGGTAACCTCTCTGGTTGTCCAATAAAAGGTAAACGTGCATGTCCTTATTGCAATGTTGATACATGCTCCATGTATCTTAAAGGAAGCAAGAAACTATGCTACCCAAGGTTTCGGCGCTTCTTAGAAGAAACTGATGCTTTGCGCTACAATGGAAAAGCATATGATGGGAGAGTAGAGTTAGCACCTCCTCCTAGATCCTGGACAGGATCAGAACTATTAGAGCAAATGAAAGATGTCGATGTGGTATTTGGAAAACACCCTGATACCAAAAAATTGAATAAACAAAACAAGCGAAAAAAGGGGGTAGAAAATGTCCCATGGAAGAAGAAAAACTCTTTTTTCAGATTAGAATACTGGGAACATCTACCTATCCGTCATAATCTAAATGTCATGCATGTGGAGAAGAATGTTTCAGAGAGCATCATTGGTACACTTTTTGGCATTGAAGGAAAATCAAAAGATACTACCCTCTCACGTCTTGATTTAGTACATTTGAACATAAGAAAGAATCTCCACCCAAAAGAAGTTAGTGGGAAGACATATCTACCTCCTACGAGTTTTACACTAAGTAAGAAAGAAAAGGAAGAGATGTTAGCTGTATTAGCTTCTGTTAGAGTTCCAGATGGTTATGCAGCAAATATTAAAAGGAGATTTGTTGATGGTAAACTTTCTGGTTTGAAAAGCCCATGATCATCATATACTTATGCAACAATTGCTACCATTGGCTCTAAGGAAATGCAAAATAAAGAAGTTAGTCGCGTGTTGATTGACTTTTGCAACTTTTTCAAGGAGTTATGCTCTAAGACTTTAATAGTAGAAGACTTAGAGAAGTTAGAGAAGCGCATTGTTGTTATACTTTGCCATATGGAGTGTATCTTTTTACCAGCTTTCTTTGATATAATGGTACACTTAGTTATACATTTACCATATGAAGCAAAGATTCTCGGTCCAGTTTTCTAGCGCTGGATGTATCCTATAGAAAGGTATTTTTTTATGCAATTTTTATTCATCATATGAAATTGTTAACAATCTATAAAATATTTTAATTACGAATTTTATTGTATGTGCTAGGTATCTACAAACGTTACAATCATATGTGAGAAATAAAAGTTGTCCAGAAGCATCTATTGCAAATGGAGCCCTTGCTGTAGAATGTCTTGGTTTTTGTGCTCGATATATGCAAGATGTGGAAACAAAAGATAATAGACCATCAAGGAACGATGAAGGGAATGACAATGACGTACATAAAGGATTGTCAATTTTTTCCTTAAAATGTCGTGCAATGTCAAAAAAGAGAAACTACAAGCCTGATTATTATGTAATTGAACAAGCCTATAACTACGTTTTAGCTAACTGTGAGGAGGTTCAGGTTTATGCAAGGTATGTAAATTTTAAATTATTAGCTTGCAAATTACTTTCGTCTGATTATATATGTTGTATTTTAGGGAGTATTATAATGCTCTTTGTGAGCAATACAACAATAACTATGAGATTATTGATGACATGTATAAAAGAAATTTTTCAAAGTGGTTTGCTGACAATGTAAGTTTGGTACCATAACCAAATTATTATTTATTTGTTTATTTGTTAAGTCACTTTATAACTTAATTAATTTCATAAATTTTCAGGTTTCAATGCATGTGTCTAGCGACACTTGTGTAGCTGATGATCTGAAATATCTTAGTTGTTTTCCTAGCATGTGGGTGAATACAATGACAAAAGTCACTTGCAATGGTTATCGATGGCGTGTGAAGAAAATTGATAAAGGATGCGTAACTCAAAATTCTGGGGTGGTTGTTAATGCAGACACAAATGCTGGAAATGTAGCATACTTTGGAGTCTTGACTGAGATTTTGGAATTGACTTATCCTCATGGAAGGAGTGTGTTGTTGTTTCGTTGTGATTGGGTAGATCCAATTAGTGGGGTTAAAAAAGACGATGAATTTACTTTAATCAACTTGAAAAAAATTTGGAAAACAGATGAGCCTTTTGTTCTTGCATCCCAAGCAATGCAAGTATTCTATGTCCCAGAGTTGTCGAAGGAAAAAAATTGGCATGTTGTTATCATAACAAAACCTAGAGATCTATATGAAATGGAGGAAGATGTGATACCTGAAGTGGATCATATGAATGCACCTCATGATTCATCTAATGACATAGATGTTGACACATTTAACATAGTACGACAAAATGTTGTTGGTGTCACAGTTGATGAAATGTTAAGCAAGCTGATTCAAGATAATGTTCATGATGAAGTAGAGGAGGATCATAGTAGTAGTGAAAGTGATGAAGAAGATGATACTTTATATGATTATTAACAACTTATGATAATTTTTTTTATTACATCTAACGTGTTTTAGAGCCTTTTTTACCACAAAAAAAAAAAAAAAAAAAAAAAAAAAAAAAAAAAAGAAAGAAAATTCTAAGCTAACATGTTTTAGAGCTTTTTTTTTTTTTTTTTTTTTTTTTTTTTTTTTGTTGCGTGGTGTGTGTATGTCTTCCTTATTTTTATACTATACAAATTTTAACTCTTAATATCTATACCATTGCACATAGTTTATAGGGTACTTGATGATCATGCAACAAACTACCATGGCCTCTTTGAAGAGAAAGGTGATAACTCGGGATCAATTGGTGGTATATTTCTCATACTCTATTGTATTTTACTATCTTTTCTTGAGTTTAATTATTTTAGTTATAAGTTCTCTGTTTTTATGTTTACACAGCAAATGAGTACAAAAAGTTCAAATGGTAAATTATTAAGGCGTAGTCCAAGGGGTAATAGTTCTGCCACTCCCAACACAATATCGCATCCAAATGCTCGACGATCTATTTTCTCAACAAATGGGGTGACCACTGTGCATTCAAATGCAGGAACTTCTACAGAAAATTCATGTGCCGGTAATTAATTATGTATTGCTTTTATTTTATTCATGAACCACAATATATTATATTATAGCAATATATAATGTTCTCTAATAAGAGTTACAACATTTGCTTTTTGTCTTAGCTATTTAAATGAAGTATACTAAAGTATGATAACAACACAATTTCAAGGAAACTAGCAATCAAGAGGTGGTCCATGCTACTTAACAGCATGTGTAAGTAATAATTTATAATAGAATGTGCATGCGTATTGGATTATTATTCAGTCACTTGTTTTTTGAATGATAATTTTTTTTATTTTTTTTGTTTTTTGGTATCTTTATAGCTCAACGTAAAGAACTCCAAATTTCATCATGTTGTGATCCTGGTAATCCACAAAAGGAGAATATTTCGAATCAAAATGGTAGCCGAGATCAAAATGTTCCTTCAAGTAGCATGCATCTCGGTATGGATATTATATTTATATATTTTCTTATATAGTTATATATATACATTTTTTTCCAATGTTTTCTTTTAATAATCAGCATCTTTGTCATGAAATTTTCTTCTCACAAACCATTATATATATGTTTGTTGTTTAAACTAGGACATAGTCCAAGACATCTTAATACAATTGGTAACTTAGAATCTAATACCTCAACAAACTTCAATGAGCCAATAAGGCTAGAATATGTAGCAGATTATACTAATCATGATGAGATACCCTTGCAATGTGGTTATAATACCACAAATAGGAGGAGAATTCAAGCAGCTCGACCAAGGAATGAGAAAGGTCGTGGTGCTAATAAAACTAAGGTTTTGAAGCATCGTATGTTTGTTGAGGTCAATGAATATGGACAACCTGTTGGTGACACAGGGAGGAAATTGTCCTCTTTAATTGGTTGTCTAGCACGAGATCCTAGAAGATTGCCATTAGATTGTTGGGATTGGAGGTTGCTAAGTCAAAAAAAAAAGATTGTGTGTGGGAGGAAGCAAAGGTAATTAGTAAATAATAATTACTATCTAATCTGCATAGAAACTTTGTATATTTACTATGTATTTTTTGGTATAGCAATCATTTGAATTTCCCATAGGACGAGAGCCTTATGATTGGGCAATGAAGACTATGAATGCTGCATGGAGACTCCAAAAATGTGAGTTAAAGATAAGATATTTTGATGGAAGAACCCATGAAGAAGCAATTGCTCAAAGGGCATTACAAGTACCATATATACCTGAAAACATGTGGAAGAATCTGGTGGAGTTTTGGGAATCTCCTAAAGGCGAGGTAAAACCTTAAATCTTGTACTGCATAAGTAGAAAAATATAACATTTACAGTTACTTTTTTTATTTTGCTTATCCTGAAATCAAGTTCGTTCAAATAAACTTTAGGAAAGAAGCAAAAGAAATATTGAAAATAGGAGCAAGTCGATGATGTGTCATTATGCTGGCTCTAAGAGTTTTGCATGTATACAAGCAGAAAAAAAGGTATCTTAGCAATATCTATTATTTCATTTTATTTCAATAAATGGATTGTGGTTTGATTATATCATTGTACATTTTTTTTTACCGTATCAGGAAAAAGAAGGAAAAGAGCCTGATCCTCTCGACGTATGGCTAGAAACCCATGAACCAAAACAGGGTTCTTGACTTGATAATGCATCAGCTACTGTGAAAGTATGGTTTGTCTTTATTATTTTTGGTTGATTATGGAAACTTAGAGCAAGCTACTATCAAATTATAATTTTTTTTTTCTTTTGTCTTTTAAAATATGTAGAAAGCAATTCAAGAAGATTTAGCTCGCCTCCCTCAAAGTTCTAGCCCATGTGCTTACAACGCTTAGCCATTTTCAGAAAATATGTGGGAGAAGATAAAAATGGTTATGCTAAGACTTTTGGCTTGGGGGTTAAGGTTCCTCGATCTCGTACAAAAAGATGTGCTTTGGAGGAAGAGCGTGCCAAGAGAATTGAAGGTGAGATGAAAGTTCAAAATGTGGAGAGGAATCTTGATAAAATGACCAATTTGATGACAAAATTCTTACAACTTCAGGTAATAAATTTTGAGATATTGAGATATTAATTCCATTGTCTTTATGCTTTGATTTTCGTTTAATTTATAATCTCTCTAAAATTCCACCCTTTCTAATATAATTTCAATTTCTTTACCTCCCCTTTCATTTAGTTATTAGTTAGTTTTAGATTACGAGAAAATGTTAGAAAACACAAAGTAAAGTACTGTAGTTGTCTTCTAACTTAGCTTGTTATTGTTTCTATGATTTATCTTATTCATTTAATAAATGATTTATTTTATTTTTAGGGTATGTCAAAAGAAGAAATTCTTATTCTTCTAGAAGATGAAGAAGATGGGAAAAATGCTAAAGATGAGGAAAATGCTGGTAGTGAATGCAATTATGAAAATGAGAAAGATAATGAAGATTTTAATGACTATGGAGGTGAGGAACATGACTATCATGCACAAAATGATGAAGACATGGAATTTTATGATTATGATTAGTGATGAAGACCATGCACATATATATTTTTTGGGTGGAATGAATCTTGCTTATGCCTAGCTATATATGATGTACATTTGACAGATAGTTGAAGGTGTTTTACAGACCATAAGCTCTCTTTTGAAACTAACTTGTAATGAAGAGTATTATGGCTCACATTGTTTTGGATTGTTATATTTATGTAAATTAAACAAGTGTCATGATTTATGAATGAAATTTGCTTTCTTATAATGGTGCATGATAGTAGTTATGGGAAATTTTATAATATAGAGAAAAAAAATAGCAATTATAAGCTTAGCTTGATAGTATTACCAACAACTTAAATTCAATGAAACAGTTAAAAAAGACATTGGAAAAAGTTATTACCAATAGACTATATGTATTGGTAAAACCTATACCATCATTACAATAAATGTTGGTAAAAACATTTCCAATATTAAGCAACTGTTGGCAAATGCGTTACCAACAAAAATTACCAACAAAGGATATCTGTTGTAACAAATAATAATACCAACAGACCATAATTATCTGTTGGCAATACTTTTACCAATAGAATTTTTGCCAACAAATGACCAACAGAAAATTATCCGTTGGCAAAGACTATTAACAACAGATAAATAGCATTTCCCAATAAATACTTCTCTGTTGTAAAAAGCTATTTTTCTTGTGGTGCTATTATGCATTTTAGGAGGGAAGATAATTTTTGATTTCCTAGAGCTGATTCTAAGACTGGATTGATTTCCAAACATTTCAAGGACGTCGAGAAAAACAAAAGCATTTTCAAGGGTAGCTTGACCAAATAAGAAAACATCATCCCCATAGAATAAATGAGAGATACTCATATCCGGGGCAATTTTAATCGGTTTCCACGTATTATTAGCAATCGATTATTCAATACTTAATAAAAGTCTTTCAAGGCAGATGACAAATAAATACGGGGAAAAGGGATCTCCTTGGCGAATACCCCTAGGTGGTTTGAAGGGCGAAGTAATTTCACCATTTAAAGAACATAAATGGAGGGTGTGGTAATGCAACTCATGATTAAGCTAATGAACCTATTTGGTTTTTAGGCTAGGGTTAGAGCTAGGAAGATATGTGAGAGGGGATAAAGAGGAGGAGGGGTGGTGATTTTCAAGATGGGGGAAAGGGGAGGTGCTGAGGTGGCATTTTTCAGGGCTGGGGAAAGGGAAAGGGTGGTTTTTGTGGTTGGGCTGGCGATGAGGATGGGGCTGGTGGTAGGTTGGGGCTGATAGTGGGGGTGTGGCCGGGGGTTGGTACTGGTGGTGGGGTGTGGCTAGGGTTGGGATTGGCAATGCATGGGATGTGACTGGCGACAACGGTGGTTCTGGTGGTCGGGAAGAGGAGTAGTGGGAGGCTGGGAGTTGTGGTTTTGGGGGTTGGTTAGTAAATCTATTTAAACTAAAGGTTAGCCATAAACATAAAAATGGCACTATACTTAATCATAACGTAGATTGTCACTCAATAAAACTCAAATAAAGTTGATCTTCTAAATAGAATTTTTGATTCTTAAACACCACCGCATAGAATTTCCTAAAAAAAAAATCTCGCAAGACAACCTACGAAGTGTAAGGGTTTGTTTGTTTCATTTCATTTTTTATTTTATTTTATTCAAAAAAAAAAGATGAATAAGTGTAGATAATTGCAAGTTCAGAAAAAATAATTTCAAATAAAATAAGTGCACACAAAATAAGTTAAAAAAAAAATCAAATAAAATGTATTTAGACAAAATAAAATAAGTTAACATAAAATAATTTTAGACAAAATTAGATGCAGAAGGTTTTGTGTGAGATTGTACTCACTGTGAGTCTAGTTTATATTAACACCATATTTTGACCTTTTTATATCAAATTTCGATTGTTTTTTTTCATATCAGATTTTGACATTCTAATTTTGAGTGTGACATTAACAATTTAAAATTTGGCATCAAAATTTTAATACATGATATCAACACTTCAATATCTTAAGTAGTAGATTGAGTCAACATGTTAGCTTGACTCGAAAGGTGTTCGTGATCGAAATTGTTCAACACAAAACTTGATGAAGATTAGCGACGAGAGGAGGCAACATTTCTTCTACTAAAATTGGAAATTTGGAATCAAATAAAATTGGGGGTTTAGTTGGATTGGAAATCATGGAAGGTTTACTTTTTCTTTCTATGAGAGAAAAAAATAAAATAAAATTAGGGGTTTTGTTGGATTGAAAGCTTTACTTTCTCTTTCTATTGAAAAGAGAGATAGTGAAATAAAAAAACTGGGAAAATATACAGAGGCGAAGGATGAAGAGGCGTGGGAAGGTATTCTGTGGACAGACTCACAACGAGTCCCCTGTACACAATACTTTTCAAATTCGATGAACCAAACATAGCCTAATTGTCCAAATGAACACCATAATGCATCTTTGACTTGCCTAGTTTACATACCGACTTCCATGACATAAACAAACTATTTAACTCAAGTTATTCATCAAACCAACCTATTACACTTATTATTTTTTTTTTTTATAACGCTTATTACTTAATCAATTTCGATAAGATCTTTTGTTTAAGGCTAATATATCAATTTATCATTTATTCATGTTGTTACAAACTTACAATTTACAAGTTCAAAATTGGGATGATCACGTGGTAGGAGAGAGAAAATCCAAGTAAAGCACGTGAGGAGGCAAGTCCGCCATCACTGTCTAAAACAGTCTAAAAACCTTGAAATGAAACTAGAGCTTAAGCCTTAAACGATAAGAGAGATATTTTCAATTTTCACCCTTTTTTTCTCTCTTTCTACTTGTATAATCTATCCATTCTTTCTCAAACGCCTGCTTCCTTCCTTGCTTCATTCTTCAACCCCTTCGCTTCTCTCTTCTCTCTTCTCTCTCCTCCCTCCTTGTTCTTACTGTAGAAGGGCAAGGTTTAACAATGGCGGCTTTTACTGCTGTTTCAATTTGTCCTTGTTCCTTATCTTATAGTCCTAATCATTTCAAAAACCGCTACATTTCCTGTTCTCTTGGTTCTTCTCGTGCCAACTTAAGTACGTTTTCTTTAATTCTTTATTAATTTGTTTTTTATTGTTATTGTTTAATTTGGTTGAAAATTTAATTTGGGAATTTTTGTATTGGACTAGGTGTAAGTGGGTTGAATTTGGTTTCTTGTTTAGTGGTAGTTTGTGTTTCTTTGGAGTTTGGAGGTACTTTTTTAGTAGCTTGTATAGCTTGTAAAGGATTTTGAATTTGTTTGTCTAATCTATTATACACGAGACAAGCTACTAAGTTAGGTAATGACGGTAATGGCAACACCCTCGGTTACCATTACACACGAGACAAGCTACCCAACAGGCCCGTAAAGTCATTACCATTCCCGTCATTTTAGGTTGAATTTGTTCACTTGGTCGTGTTTAGGTTGCTAATGACTTTGCGGGCCTGTTTGGTAATGACGGTAATGGTAATGCCCTTGATTATAGCGTCGTCTTCTTCATGAATTTTCATTATCGCTTGATACCCAATTTAGAGTGGTGATGTAACTTTGTGAAGAAAACATAAATTTTGGGATGAATTTGTGTTATCATAGACATCGCCATCTATTCTTTATTGTCTGAATGGGTTGTAAGTGAGGTGTAATTTTCTCTAGAGGAGATGGTAAAGCAAGGATGCAAGATAGACTTTGTTCTAAGAGGTGATTAATGTATGTTGTTTCCTTGAACAAGTTTTTCTGGACCAAATTATTGATGCAAGATTTGTGCATGTTACTAAGTTAAATGTGTTTGGAAGTTCAAATTCGAACTTGTAGACTAGAGATAATGAGATGTCACTTATCTTCTCTCAGGATTAATGAAATGATTTATAGACTTACATCAGGAGTATTCCCTCGAGAATTTATTGCTTTTCCTTTTCCTTTTTGGGACTAATTGGATTTTATTATAATAGAAAGAAGAAGTTTACCGAAAAACTTTGAAAATTTTGCACAGTCACTTCCTGGATGCAGGTTTTCATTTTAAGTGTCTGATTGATAGAGCTATGTACAAAAGAGCCAGAGTTTTCTTACTGCTCACAAAGAACCCATTTAGCGCAGTTATAATATAAGAGGAATATTTCTCCGTTATATATATATATATATATATATATATATATACTTGTTTGGAAATGACATCTACTAAGTTTTTACTGCACCTGTGAGGTTCTTGAAAAGTTTAGTCTAAACAAAGACCATTGGCCATGTGCCAATATCATTCTCGTTCGTGTAATTCTTATATTTGTTGGTCTAATTTCAGGCACAGATACAACAAAAGTACCGCGCAAAAGACATGTAAGGCTTGAAGGTGCTAGGAAAAGTATGGAAGATTCTGTAAAGCGAAAAATGGAGCAGTTCTTTGAAGGTCCCACTGGCCCGCCTCTACGTGTTCTACCAATTGGTGGTTTGGGTGAAATT
Source organism: Chenopodium berlandieri (assembly GCA_034703905.1). Lineage (NCBI taxonomy): Eukaryota > Viridiplantae > Streptophyta > Magnoliopsida > Caryophyllales > Amaranthaceae > Chenopodium > Chenopodium berlandieri. Next base: position 8,970,289 of record CM068285.1, read on the forward strand.
GGGATGAACTGCATGCTTGTCGGCAATTATGATCGTTATATTCTAATTGATGCAGGAATTATGTTTCCAGAGTAAGTGTTTATGCACCACTTTTACAGTCCACCACCTTCTGCACTTGTAACTAAGGGTATTAGTTGAAATGCTAATCTAGTCTCCTTGATCTAATTTTCTTAATGCAGCTTTGATGAGTTTGGTGTTCAAAAGATTATACCTGATACCACTTTTATAAAAAGATGGAGCCACAAAATTGAAGCTGTTATTATTACACATGGGCATGAAGATCACATTGGTGCGTTGCCTTGGGTAAAGTTTCTTTCTGTTACTTGAAGTTGGTTTTTAATAGATCTTGTTGTCAAAGTTAAATGATTTCTTGGAAGCTAGTATCATCTAGTCTTGACCGGAAGAGTTGCAATTGCACTTATGTTAATGCTATATTGTTTCATTTATTCGATTACTTATGAAATGCTAGTTGCACAAGAATTTGCAAGTTTGAATCTTTCTAATCAACTCTTTGATTGCGACTTTAAGTTATGTATATTGGTAAGACTATGAAAGAAATCATTTTGAAGTATTTTTGACGCTATAATCTAATAAAAATGCCTTTTCCATATCGCAATTTTGCACCCAAAAGATTAACAATTTAGACTTACCTCAATGTCCCTAAAGAGGGTCTTTCCCCGTTCTCCCTTCCCATGTCAAGGTAATTGTGAGTATTTTTCAGATGTGAACAGCCATATTTCTGTTCACTATTAATATGAAGGCTCCAACCGTTGTATATGAACAATTTTACACTGTTAAATTAGAGAGGGAGAAAGGGGAGTTTGGTTGGGGGGGGGGGGTGTGTGAAGGGGTGGGGTGGGGTGGGCAGATGAAAGTAGTGCAAGGCTTCGTTTTCTTCTCCTAAAATAAGGTATTCTGGTCTGAATTGGTTTGGTCTGGTTTGATTGATCTTTTGTCCCTTTTGGCACTATTTTATAACCTTTTTTTTTTTTTAAATAATTAATTTTTTTTTTATCCGAAGGCACCAACCATTGTGTTTGAACAATTTTACACTGGTTAGGGACATCAGGAGGGGAGGGGGTGGGGGGATGAGAAAAGTACAATGCTTTGGTCTCTTTTCCAAAAATAAGGTGTTTCATTTTGAATTTATATGGTTTGATTAAACTTTGACCATTTTTTGACACTAGAGTATAAGAAATAAAAGTATTATGCTGGATTATCTTAGATACGACGCAATGTATATATTCCAAAAAAAACTGTCATAGCTTTTATTAACACAGAATTAAAATATATGGTAACAAGAATACATAGTAGCTCTTAAAGCAATTTTAACATGAATATGTAGTAGTTCCAAAAGCAATTTGCAGAGTATAGAGCCTAAGTAGAGAAATGCATAAAATACATTGGGAAAGTTAATAATCAAATTAACCTATTTGAAACATACCTAAAGAGAAAGGAGTACAATCATTGTGAACCAATGGTCAAATTATAGTCAAGTTTAGTTAAAAAAAGGTCAACCTTCACAATTTCAGGACAATATTAATTTACTATTTACTGACCAGACCATTTTTTTTTTTTTTGTTTTTTTTTGTTCACAGGTTATCCCTGCCTTGGATCCAAGCACACCAATATTTGCATCCTCTTTTACCATGGAGGTATTTGTTACAAACTTTTGCTTTTTCCAAGAAGTACCCCCTCCCCCCTTTCTCCTTATTTTAGTATTTATTGGTCTGGACTTCCTCTCAAGTCTACATATCTAATTGTTTCAGAGTTACCCTCTCTTTGATGAATATTTTTCCTGTGAGGAGAGCTTTACTTATAGATACTGTGATTTGTGCTGCTCTATGATAAAATTCAAATATTTCGAAAATTCACTGCCTTTTCTGTTCTTGAGCAGCTTATAAAGAAGCGTCTGAAAGAGTTTGGAATCTTTGTCCCATCTAGATTAAAGATGTTTAAAACTAGGAGAAGGTTCACTGCGGGGCCATTTGAAATAGAACCCATCAGGGTTACCCATTCAATACCTGATTGCTGTGGATTAGTTATGCGCTGTAGTGATGGTACAATATTCCACACTGGTGATTGGAAGGTATTATATCCTACTGATGTCTACTATATTAAGTTCTTCAAAAGGGTACTGATGTGTACACTAAGCATAATCTGAACTGTTTACTGTTTAGATTGATGAGAAACCTGTAGATGGCAAAGTTTTTGATCGCCTGGCATTGGAGGAGCTTGCAAAGGAAGGAGTTACATTAGTAAGTTTGCTTAAGTTACTCTGCTAGTCTGCTTACTGTGTAGATTGATGAGAAACCTGTGGATGACCATCTAATTTATTGCTTGTTGGTTACTCTACTTGTATGCTTAAGTTGGCTGGATAATATTTAATTTAAGAGAGTGAGCCACCACATCTAGTGCAGCTTCTAGATTAGATATGAATTCAAATAATATGTTTCTTTGATATTGTGGTAGTCACTCTGCTCGTCCAGTCTGTAGAAGTTGTATAAATTTAACTTGATGGCAGTTGCTTCAAATGTGTTGGACAGGGGACCTTGACACTTTTTCTTATTTGTATAGTTTATGTGTGATAAGTAATGGCTGCTTCAATTTTTATTTTTTATTTTTTTTTCCCATAGATAGAATTAATGGTAATGTTGTTGCATTAATAGTCAGTATTTTATTCAAACTGGAAGTATCAACCAACCACCTTTTGATTGTAGATGATGAGTGATTCAACAAACATCATGTCACCTGGGAGGACTATTAGTGAAAGTGTCGTAGCAGATGCACTCCTAAGGCATATCTCATCAGCCAAAGGAAGAGTGATTACTACTCAATTCGCATCTAATATACATCGCCTCGGAAGTGTAAAAGCAGCAGCAGATGCCACAGGTCGAAAGTTGGTATGCATCTTTTAAAGTTCTTAGGATACACTTGTCACTTGGTACTTTGGTAGTGTTTTACTGTAATATGTAGCCTTAACAAATTTCAAGGCATACATGTAATGGGCATTCAACACTGTGTTTTGTCCTAATAGGTCTTTGTCGGAATGTCATTAAGAACATATTTGGATGCTGCTTGGAAGGATGGGAAGGCACCTATTGATCCATCTACTCTGGTAAACTTATTGGAGATTTTTAATTTTTATTTTTATTTTTTTTTGTGCAATTCTTTAAAAGTGGTGTTTACTAGATATTATAATAACTGAGAAGTTCAGTGCTTTTCAAAGCTCATATAGTCATACCCAACCAAATCTAACACCACACACAGACACACAGAAAATGAATGGTATTATGCTGCTGATCTATGCATAATTTATAGTGGATCAACTATTCCATTGAATTCAGGGTTCATTGGCAGAACTAGAGGTGGACGGGGGTTATCCATGGCCGCCACCCTTATATATTACAGTATCTATTAGTTGTTGAGACAGATTGCAGTTGGAAATCTTGGCAAAGTTGGTTCGTTTTGGGAATTTAAGTCTTGAACCCATTTGATGAGCTGTGCTTGATGCTTATAATGGACATTTTAAGCTCTCTTTCTTTTTCTGTCTTTAACACGGACCATAAAGTTCTCCATTGTGCATCTTCAAGTTCTTATTCTTTGTATATTCATTTTAAAAGATTTATTACCTTATTTCTGTATTAAATGGTTTCAACTTTTAGATACTTTGATGATACATGAAATATGTAAATGTGCCCCCCCTTGTATACATCTTCTGGTTGCGTCACTGATAGGTCTGGAATTTTTCCTCAGTGGTCGTCTATTATATCTGGTAGATAACTTTAGCCAGACTCACCTTCTATCACTATTCTTCTAAGAGATAATGTCTACATGCTCTTTATGCCTCGTGCTCTAATTCTTCTCAGGTTAAGGTTGAAGATATTGATGCCTATGCCCCAAAAGATTTGTTGATTGTTACAACTGGCTCTCAAGTGAGTAATAAAATGATTTCCAGCTTCTGTCATTATTGAATGTTGTCACTTTGGCTCCATTGTAGTTCATTGTTCTTTCTTTTGGCTTCTTTTTGGGTTATGACAAAGTATATTGTTGTGTCAGGCAGAGCCACGTGCTGCTCTAAATCTCGCATCATTTGGGAGCAGTCATTCCCTAAAGTTGAGTAAAGAAGATGTTATATTATACTCTGCGAAGGTAAATTTTGGAAACATTTGGTGCGGGCGACATTATACTTCAGACAATCTTGTAATGGCTTTTTTATTTTAATCAGTATTCATCTTCATTATTGTTTGATTCGAGCTTTTTTTTTTTTTATTTTTTTATTTTTAAATAAAAAAACACTATACTCTATCTAAGATTTGTTTCTACCCTTTCCTTTTTCTTATGTTCCAAATTAGTTTTAACACTAATATTAAGGATAGGTCCTAGTGGCCTATTATTATTTTAATACATCTTTCTTTCCAGTGCCAAAAGGTTAGGATTCCACTCTCTCACGTTCAACAAAAATCATCCCACTTTCATCTATCACATTTACTTCCACTTTATGATAAAAAAACCCCATTATCTTCTTTTGCATCTACTTTTCCATTAATTTGACATTTGATTATTAAACAACTTATCACCTAAAACCATGTGCATTATGGGGTAATCATTTTATTTGAAATAATTGAGGTATTACTAGTATGTGTTTGTGTTCTTATTCTATTCCTATGACTTACAGGTCATACCAGGAAATGAAAGTAGGGTGATGAAAATGTTCAATCGTATATCAGAACTTGGATCAACATTAGTCATGGGTAAAAATGAAATGTTGCACACTTCTGGTCACGCATATCGTGAGGAATTGGTAATTTTCTTTTGGGAATGCACTTTAATGTTCTTAGATCTCCCTATTTGGTTTTCAACTTCCATCAGAATTTTTACACATCTACAAAGAACTTGAGATTTTGATAATTAACAAATGGGAAACATGAAGGGCATTATTATTGACGTAGTTTCTCTCTTCTACCCCATGTATAGAAAATTTTCATAGTCTATGCATGAACTATTGAAACTTCCAATTTTTGGGGTACTGTTGTAAGGATAATTGAATTTGACAATTTACAAATTGTTTTTAAGTGGCCTATTAATTGGCTGTCAAATCATAATAACATTACTGCAATGCATTGTGTGATCTAATTAAAAATAAAAAAGCAATTTTGCAATTAGATACTAGTTTCCTATGTATGTCATATTCTGATTTGTAGTGCACTATGTTTTAAAAAGTTAAATATTGCTTTTTAAGGCGGAAGCACTCAAGATTGTCAAGCCACAGCATTTTCTTCCCATTCATGGTGAGCTATTGTTCCTTAAAGAGCATGAACTGCTTGGAAAATCAACTGGTGTTAATCACACTACTGTAAGTTTTGTATCTCACTTTGACATAATTATTACTATAATACTGAGCTTTAATAGTTTGAGACAGACTGTCAATTCATCAATTGTCTAGATCATAGATTATACTCTATATACTTTTTTCAGGTGATAAAGAATGGAGAGATGCTTGGAGTGTCTCACCTAAGGAATCGAAGAGTGTTATCGAATGGGTTTGTTTCTCTGGGCAAAGAAAATTTGCAGGTAATAGATTTTGTGGTCTGAGGTCCATTTAGAGGATTAATATGTTGTTTTCCCTCACCAAGGACACCAACCATCTACCTCACGTATTGACTCGTGAAGTGTCCAATTTTAAGATTAAGGTTGGATTTCTTGTGCCAGCTGTCATGTGTTGGTGAGGGAGTATGTTGATTTGGTTCTCCTGGGAACCAACTTGCCTTTTTGCTACTTTTTGTTGTTGTAACTTATGGGTGTTTTGTAATCACAGTTGATGTATAATGATGGTGACAAAGCTTTTGGCACATCTGCTGAACTTTGTATTGATGAAAGAATGAAAATTGCTACAGATGGTATATTAGTGATCAGGTAGGATGGAGATTAGATAAAATTGATTACTGAGTTGTGATTTTATAAGTTAATGCATTAACACTGCCTAACTATATTATTTATCTTGTGGTAAAGCATGGAGATTTTACGCCCTCAGGCTGCAGAGGGTTTTACAGAGAAGTGCCTGAAAGGGAAAATAAGAATAACCACACGGTGCTTATGGCTAGATAAAGGAAAGCTTTTAGATGCCCTGTACAAAGCTGCACATGCTGCACTGTCTAGCTGTCCTGTAAATTGTCCTCTTTCACATATAGAGCGGACAGTTTCTGAGGTATTAAGAAAAGTGGTGAGGAAGTACAGTGGGAAAAGGCCTGAAGTAATTGCGATTGCCACTGAAAATCCAGTAGCAGTTCTTTCTGAAGAAGTCAATGGACGGCTATCTGGAAAGTCACATACTGGCTTGAATCTATCAGGATTACGCAAGGCATTCGATGGACAGCAGCAAAAGAAAAATTCTGGAAGATTACAAGATGAGGAAGACGAAGGTTATGTTTCTGTAGCTAGTAGTAGCTCCTCACAGCTGGAGTCTGAAGGTTGTCCTCTTCCCTTTTGTATCACTCTGTATATGTGCACACCTGAAGTCCTGAATTATTATTTGGATGTATATAACATGAACTTATTGAGCTGGTTTTCTGTGTCAAAATAGTCTTTTACTTGGGCTTTTCCTCGTCCCTTTCAAAATTTATATGACCCGCTTCTGCATTTTAATAAAAAAAACTCACTTTTGCTAGCGTAGGAAATTTTACACCTTCATTGTGAACTTTCTACGCCTGTATGTTGAGTCAATACTTGCAAGAATTGGACCGAAAAATATACTCGTTCGTGATCAAATTATCTTGTTACTACTTAGTATTAACCTAAATAATGGTCAAAGTTGGCTAATTAATATTGTCGTTTTTATTTGAAGGAGAGGGATGTTATGCAAGTAATAAGCTGCTTGCACCATTCAACCTTCAAAATTCAGAACTGAGATGACATGGATTAAGGCCTTTATTCAAATCCTCTAATAATTTCCTTGTTCTTAATTCTGCTGGATGCAGATGATAGTGAATTTGATAGACTCCTTAGAAAGGTTGATGCTGCTGCTTCTACTTCTGATATAGAAGTGGACTCTACTGCAGAATCTGGGGATTCAGATGGTTTGCTAGAAAAAAGTGGTGACACTTCTAGTTTGCTGGAGAAATCAACAGACAGAAGCAGAGGTATGGAAGTTAGTGAAGGGGAATCTGATGAGACAACAACTCATTCTTCAAAGCGCTCAAAGTCAACAACACGTAATAAATGGAAGCCTGAAGAGGTTAAAAAGTTGATAATGTTGCGTGGAGAGTTACATGACAGGTTCCAGGTTGTAAAAGGGCGTATGGCACTTTGGGAAGAGATATCATCAAGTCTTTTGGCTGATGGCTACAATAGAACACCTGGACAATGCAAATCCTTGTGGACTTCTCTGGTCCAAAAATACGAGGTTTGTTCTTGGATCTCCTTTCAGTATAGTTACACCCTCTTATCTTCTCACTTGGGCACACATATTGAAGAAAAGTATGTCTTGAGCAAAACTGTTACACTAATATATTGTGAGACACTAAAAGTTATCCCAGATAATTTAAAAAGTGACCTTTATGATAACTTTGCCAGTCAGATGATTAGGAATAGTCAAATTGGCTGGCTTGCTCAGTTGCGCAACTTAGCTTTTCATTCATTTGCATTGAAATTATATACTCCATTCTTTTTCAAGCTTCCTACTTTCATCATGTTTTCATTTGCATTGAAATTGGATGTTTGTTCAGCTTGTTTTCATTTGTTTGCGGGTCTTGAGCTCTGCTTAGGCTAGGGTTTTAAGGACATTTGCATTTAAGCTTTTCAATCATTTGCATTGAAATTATATACCCTGCACCTAGCGCCTCATTGATTAAGAGCACCTAAGGCACACCTTTTTTTTTACCCCGCACCTAGCGCCTCATTGCCTCTACTTTCCTACGAACCAACATATGGTTTGTTCCATGTTGGTTTGACCCATGCAATGGCCACATTGGCCAGCTCAGCAAGACACGTCCGATGAACCTCATGCTGTGCCAGTCAGAGACAGAGTTTGGCACAATGGCCTGGTGTGGCACTTTGTCATGTCTACTTTCGAATTTTGGATCTTAGTAGACTTTTTTTTGGTTGGGTACTTGGGTAGGAGGGGAGAGAGAAGGGGGAGGGGGGAAGCTTTTCTTCCTGTATGCGTGTTAATTAAAGATAAGAGTTTAAGGATCCTTTCTTTACTGATCAGATGCTTATACATCTCCCTGAGTTCTTGGCCATGGGTTACACTCAACTTATAGCTGTAGAGAAAATATATACGAGTATATATATATGCTACTTCTTCAGTTATCAGTTTGATTGTGGTCACTGATTTTTCTGTTGCAGGAAAGCAAAAATGACGAGAAGAGCCAGAAAAGTTGGCCTTACTATCATAAGATGGACAAAATTCTATCCAATTTGGAAGAAGTGGTGAACTCGTGAACTAGTCGATATATTATCTAATAACAAGATTGCTTTTTGATGAGCCTCCTATTACTAGTTACAAAGATTCGACTATTGCCATGATGGCTTCTGAGTTCTGAGGGGCACATATACTGCACGGTGCAAATATGATGGCTGACGCAGAGGGATGGAGCAAGCTAAATTCTTATCTGTTTATTAGTGCCTTAAGTTTGTACAGGAATTTAGAACAAGGTGAAATTGATCCATTTTTGACAGGATTACTGCAGCGTATTAGCTTCTTTTGGCTGGGTCATTTTCAGTGTTCCTGGTTTCTTGGTTTGTTCCAATTTGGAGCATTGCTATGTTGATAATTTGGGATACTATCCCTGAAAATGAATCACAATGGGTGAGGGAAGTGATTCCACCCCTCCATCACTGCAAAGAGTGATGGTTTTTGGGATAAAGCAATATAAGTATCAACACACAGCCAAAGCAATTGAGGTTTTGGAACGCACTCAACACGCCATGCACCTTGGTGATGTTGCTCCTCCGCTTGATGTAAAGTTTACATATTTATAACATTAGAATTAGAATTAAATAAGAAAAAGCATGCTGTATACAAAGTATTAAAGATAATCAGGCTGCACAATTGTAGCGTACCAATTGATAGAAATTATCTCCAACACGAGCTTAAGATCGGAGATGAACAATCTAGACTTCACTCTATCACAAATGTAATGATGCATACACTGAAAACTACCGTTTTCTTGCCCTTCTAGGCTTCAAGGTTGGAAATATAAGCTAGCACTACATTTAAAGACGAAGAAGTTTCGTGAAACTGCGGACGATATATATTCTTTTATAGGCTTTGTTAGTCAAAACTGTTGTGGTTATCCAGTCCAATTTGCAATCACAAATTCTTATGTGGCTGGCCAACCATTATAGGGTTTACCCGGTTAATGTTCAGGAGTTGTTTTCAAAGTTATAGGGGTTACTTCGTCGGTGTTATAGGAGTTACTCAATCAGTGTTAAAGGGTTACTCGGTCAGTGTTTTAGGGGTTACTTTGTACTTTTACAAGCGGCCACATGGCGGCTGGCTGCACACAAGACGCACTGATTTGCAATACTCTTATATTGCTTTTAGACACATGTATTGTGGGCTCTTATGTTGGACTTGTTATGTCTTATGTTTGGGTCCATATTTGGCATGGGTTTTGTGGCTTCAAAGAGAAGCTTTATGAGGTTATTATGCTATAGAATACTCATCAATTTGCAGAAGAACACACGCAAAAAAATAAAGGGAAAGAGTGAGGGTTTCAAGAGTAGGAATGACAACGGATCGGATTCAGGTCAGATGGTACTAAATCCAAATCCGAATCCGATTTGTTGGACTTGGGTCCGAATCCAAATCCAAATCCGATTGACCCGAGTTCGAGTCCGAATCCGACTCATATTTCAAGGATTCGAATCCGATTCGTTTACACAGACATCCAGATTAATCTAAGTACATTTTTTTAGAATAATGTGTGCTTACTTATAATTGTTTGTATTCTCTCTAATAAATTATTTTTACATCATATTAGTGCGTAAAAATTAGAAAAAACCTAGGATTTAAAATCTAAACATAAGGTATGTAAATTACTTTGTATAGTTTATATTTGCTACTAAGTACTAACAAACAAGAAATCGTGCCAAAATATAAATGGCTACTAGCTTATCCTCATACAACAACATAGTAAATTTTAAAATGTCTTGCAATACGTATTCAGACTCGGTTGGACTTCGCGCAGAGTCCAAGTCCGACCGAGTTCGAGTCCGATCCGCCTCCTATTTGGATTTGGATCTATTATGTCAGATTCAAATTCAGACTATTTTCAAACGGATTTGAATCGGATTTTTTTTCTTCAGGTCGAATTCGAATCGAACTTTGATTGAGTTGCAGCCCCTATTCAAGAGTATCCATTTTTGGACTTTTCAGGACGACTTTCAAAAAATCGCTTATTGCCGGATATTCCACAGTTGGATCGTGCTCAAATTTGGTCAGATTATTCCTAATATCAAGGGCTTTATTTTGGACTATTGGATCGTTGTTTTGAGCTCTAGTTTAGTCGAAATTGTCTCTGCACGGAATTGCTGTTTTAGGTGAAATTCTACTCCTTTCATTCTCTAATTTTAATCTCTTATTGTTTGTTGTTGTTGGTGGGTTGTGAATCCTCTGTAAATTGATTTGGGGTTCTTTTGCCTTAATTTATCAATAAGAGAAGTTAAGGTGGACTCCTTAAATGGTCCCGTGGTTTTATCTTCACATCGAAGAGGTTTTCCACGTATAATTTATGTGTGTTAATTGATATCGTTTCTTCCTTGTATTGCTGGTGTTATTGTTCTTTTACTACTACATTGTTGCTGATTTGGTTTTGTGATTTGGTTGTGTGAGAATTTTGGGTTGATTGGATTAAATTGGTGGTTGACTGTTATGTGTGTGAAATTGTGAGTGTTGTAGTGACCCCCTTTCGATCCATATAACTTGGTATTAGAGACAGAGTTTAATTTGTCACATTATGAAGTCGAGTAGTAGTAATTCGATGGTTAAATTAACATCAACTAATTACTTAATTTCGAGAGCTACGATGGAAGACTTGTTGTATTGTAATGACTTACATGATCCGATTGAAACTACCATAAGAACAAATGGTTGTATTGTTGAACCAGCGAAACCTGAAAAAAAAGGATGATACAGATTGGGTGAAGTTTAAAAGGAAGACTTTAGGGACTATTAGACAATGAATTGATATTGTAGGCGTCGCTCGAAATGCGCCTATGTTATGTCGAGCATACGTGAATATGCTTGGCAATCATAGGAGGTTGAAATCGACATATATATAACGATAGGGACGAAAAAGTAGGGAGCCGCCAACAAGTTTTTAAGGAACTTGTAAATCGTTCATGGATCATTAAAGACAACCACGAAAAGGGACAAAAGCGAAGGCAACAACGATTTGATCCATGAAGGTTACACCGCGTTCATAATCCATGAGATTACTAACTCCATAGTGGTCCTGAACCATAACTGGATATTCGGGGATGATGATACGAAATGAGTCATGAACCCAATGCCGCCCGTATTGGCCTCTACTTGATTCTTATAGTGACATGTATATATTGCAACCCAAGTGACATACAAACAATATTCAATTCGCTCCAAACTAATTAATTTAAGTTAGTTGAATATTTAATGCACACATAAATCTATTTATTGTGATCACTTGAATTAAGCAACAAGATTATTGGGAACCTATATCGGTTGCCCAAATTATCTTATTAAGCATGATTTTCAATTACATATTTCCAATCAAACATGTAATATAGGTGATCAAAACAAATAAAAATAAATCAAATAAAATAAGCATGCATAGAAATATTGAAAGCAACTAGATAATAATTAGTTAACGAATTAAAAGCATCCTAAACATGATACTAAATAATTAAATTATTAATAAAAACCTAGGCATGATACTAACAAGATTAATATAACGCCTAAACATGTCACTAATAATTAAAAATTAATTCCTAAACATGATACTAGTAATCAAAGCAATAAAAACAATTAAAGTAAATAAAACAAAGAGAATTAATACTCACTCCGAGTGTGCAACTTTGAATACTACATCATGAACAAACCGTTAGTAACTTCAATAAAAATAATAAATCAAAAGAATTAAATTAAATTAAATTAAAGAAAATAAATTAAATTGAG